>JANHFO010003639.1:212810-224619 GCA_032468095.1 Pareas carinatus | reverse complement strand
AGTCTTGGAGGGGTTGAGCCTGAGTTTGTTCTTCCCCATCCAGATCCGCACGGCTTCCAGACACCAGGTCATCACTTGTACTGGTAATGAAACAACTGCAAGAAAAAACCAAGCTCAGAGAACACTAAGGAAGAACCACACAGAATCTTTCTTAACCTATTTCAATTAGTAACAAAAGACATTCCTGTAAACTCTTATCAAGAGGTAAATAACTTATGGCCTTCTAGCTATTGCTACATGTAGCTAACTTCCCTAATCTAGGATTGCATTTTCTAATACCTAGAGGGCCACAGGCACGCAGTATTTGCTCTAAGGCAATGTCTTCTATCTTTACATTACTCCTATTATTTTCCTCATGTATATTGGATACGCTATTGATTAATATATGTCTAGCATTTCAATCATCTTAATGAATACATTCATTTCAATAAATCACATGAGATTTATTCACATTAGTTCTGAAATCTCTCTAGTTCTTAGAATTGCCAACCTTTTCCCTGCCAAGCTGATAGTGCAATCAAGTTTTTAAGCCACACTGACATTAAATTCAAAATAGGAGTCAAGGACAGAACAAATATTATTAGGTAATGCCTGACACAAAGGTAAATGCATACCAATACTGTGAAATTGCCATCTCTGGTGAATTCTTTCTGGAAGAAGTTGTAAAATTTTCTACAAAACAGAATGATAACAAATCATGACACAATCACTAGGAATGGAAACAAATATCCAATGTAATAAAATTAAGTAAAATCTATTAAATAATGCAACATGTAAATTGTCTACACCTAAAACAAGCTAATTGAAGAACATAGTTTCCATGTTTATTATTTCAGTTAAGACATTTATGTCCTGCTTTTCATTGTAGAGATCAGGATGGTGCAGTGGTTAAAAGCAGCACTGCAGGCTATTTCTGCTTACTGCTATCTGCCATTAGCTATCAGGTCAGCAGTTTGATTCTCATTGGCTCAAGGTTGAGTCAGCCTTCCATCCTTCCGAGGCCGGTAAAATGAGGACCCAGATTGTTGGGGCAATATGCTGACTGTGTAAACCGCTTAGAGAGTGTTGTAAAGCACTGTTAAGCGGTATATAAGTCTAAATAATAAATAAATAAATAACACATACCGCGCCTCAAAGATTTTATTGATTCAAAAATAATTTTGTAACATGTATGTGAATAAAAGAAGAAAGGTGGTTTTTTTAAAATTTGTATCACTTACCCCATAAGATGGCTGGACTGCAGCAGCAATTATTAGCCACCTAATTAGTAAGAAGATACAGGTTAAATTATGATAATCAGCTTCCAATTGATATAATATAAGACAATCTTATTGCAAGGATTTAAAAGAATTAGAAAAATGGTTGGGATTTTTTTCTTTATTTTAAAACTCGGTGGCTCGATTTGCATTATATATAGTTTAAGATTTGATTATTAGTGATTCTTTGTGTCAAACATACTCAGCCACTGTGATTACTTTATATCATGTGGGTCTTGAAAACTGAGAATATTGAAGAAAATACGGTTAAGTACTGGGTGGAATATTGAGCAAACATGCTCCCTTCTCTTAAGAGATAAAGTGGAAAGCCTATAAAAATGTGAATTTCGTATCCTATATATATATAAATATATCATTTATTAATTCTTCATAGTTCCTTGTTAACACAGTCATATATTTGTACAGTTAATACAGGTAGTCCTCAACTTTTGACCACAACTGAGTCTGATGTGGAGGCTAAGCAAGTTAGTTGTTAATTGAGTTTTACTGTGGTGGCGCAGTGGTTAGAATGGGGTATTGCAGGCTAATTCAGCTCACCGCCAGGAGTTCAATCTTCGCTTCTTCTGAGGTCAGTAAAAGGAACACCCAGATTGTTGGGGGCAACATGCTGACTCCGCAAACTGCTTAGAGGGGGCTGTAAAGCCCTATGAAGCGGTATATAAGTCTTAAATGCTATTACTATTTCTACTTCCCCATTTTATGGTCTTTGTTGCCAGAGTTGTTAAGTGAATCACTGCAGTTGTTAAGTTGTTAAGTGAAACTGGTTTCCCCATTGACCTTGCTTGTCAGAAGGACACAAAGGCTGGTCACATGACCCCGGGACACTGCAACTATTATAAATACGAGCTGGTTGCCAAGCGTCCAAATTTTGATAATGTGACCATGGGAATGCTGCAATGGTCATAAGTCACTTTTTTCAATGCCACCATAACTGTGAACAATCACTAAATGAATGATTGTAAGCTATCTGTACCACCTTTCTTTAACAAAATACATACCCCAGCTACAAGTATGAGATAATTACCATTCAGTACAGTATCCATAATGACAAGCTTTGCCCTAAATCCATAGATTATTTCACAAGCTTTACACAATGGAGAAATTTATAGGCACACTTTAATTGATAGCTCCCCTTTACTGTATATATCATAGGCTACCTCATTGTTGACCCTGGCTGAGAGTTCCTGTAACACATTGCCCATACAGGACAGTTTGGTACATTATTCTAGTTTAAATCATGACTAGCTAGTTTGCACTTCACTAAGGTAAGTGAACTCAGCCTATATGACTGTTGGTGCTAAAAGAAAATAAGGGAATAATAACTTTGTTTTAAGGATCTTTTTTGCCATCCTACTTCACCAGCAGAAAATGGGATGTCATATATTTTTTTATTTCTCTTATTTCCTGTTTTGTCACATAATCCCTATTGCTAACTGAATTACAGTTACTATAGACTTGGCTTTAGAAAAAAAACAACTAAGCATCCTGATTAGGGAATAGAAATTTCCTGCCTCATGCTTCTCCCTTCAAATCACGGATCTTTGTGCATGTGGCAAAGCCTCCTACCTATGTTAGAGGATGCTTGAAAATCTTTACTTTGCTTTTAAAAAATTTTATAGTGCTTTTCCCTATCGAGTGTTGAATACAAATGGTTATAGATTATGGCAGATGTATTTCAGGACTTCTAGAGGGCACCAGATTCCCTGCCTCTGCATTACACCATACTATTCAACACAAACACACTGTTCATGACACTTTAAAATGTTATGGTGAGGATGGATGGCCTAAAAAAGATATTTTCCCCCCAATAGATAACCTCTCCCATCTACAAAGGTTAGGTGCAGAGGGAAAGAATATCAGAAATTAAAAAGAGCTAAAGCTTCAGTGGAAATGTAAGCAAATTAGATAATTTCTTTAAAAATCAATTTGTGCCTATGTTTTGAATTTTGCCAGTATCTAGCAAATATATGAGTAAATAACAGAGGCAATCCATTTCAAATAGCACCAATAAGATTAAAAACCAGCTAACTGAGCCTGCTTCTATTTTCCAATTTGAAAGTTACTACTATAACTAGAAGAGAAAACATACCATACACTTGCAATAAATGTAATCCAATATAAGCAATTCATTATGGATGTCGGTTATATTAATAAATTTGAATCCAGGCCTTGGCTATTTCAGTTTTTAATAACTAGGACTTGATCCCACTGCAGGTATGAAAACCACGTTCAACATTCCTCTTGGCTTTGTGATCTCCTGGGAAAGAAAGTATGGCAAACTTTAATTTTTATGTACCAATATTTTTAACATTACATTTAAATTAAGATATTTTGGAAATACTAGCACACTCTTCTGGAGTGACTTACTAAGGTAGATATCCATTAAGTTAATCTTCTGGTGTCATAAATCAGTGTTGCTTTCATTTATACATGCACAACAAGGTTTCCATATAACTTTGTTTTAAAAATAAGAAATATATCCAGTTACACAATAATTCTCAAGTTTTGTATTTAAAACATGAATGTCAGAAAAATCATTGCAAATCTCAGACACTTCAGTCAGTTGGAAATGCTCCTGTTATCCGTGGTAAAATTATTTACAGGCACCTGCAAATGCATCTTTATCTCAGTTATTCTGCTTGGGCTTTAGCTGTACTCTAATGAAGAAACTATCAAAGAACTTGGAAGGAAGTATGCAGTGGGGTACCCCAAGGCTTTGTTTTAGATCCAGTACTCTTCAACATCTTCATCAATGATTTGGATGAGGGCATAGATGAAGAACTCATCTATGCCCTAATAGAATTTGATAATTTGCAGATGACACCAAGCTGGCAGGAATAGCCTATACTCCAGAAGATAGGCTTAAGGTACAGAAAGATCTTGACAGACTGGAATATCGGGTGCCATCTAAGAAAATGAAATTCAATGGTGAAAAAAGTAAGCGTCTACATTTAGGCAAGAAAAACCAAATGCACAGATATGGTATAGGTGCTACCTGGCTCTCTATTACTAACTGTGAGAGGGATCATGGAGTCCTAGTGGACAATCACTTAAGTATGAGCCAGCAATGTGCTGCAGCTGCCAAAAAGGTTTATACGAAGGCCAAAAAAGATTGTCTTATTATTGTTTAGAGTCTGAATAGCTGAGACTCAAAAAACGATTCTTGGATTTTCAAGCTTGAAATTCAAATGATTGCCTTTAACAAGGTTAGCATAGGGAAAAATTTTCATTCAGATCATACATGCTTTTATCATCTGTAACTTGGCATGCTGGCCTGGTTTAACCATTATTCAAAATAAAGTATGAAATCAGCCAATAATCATTTTCTCATTGTCAATTGAACCATGATATTCATACAATATCTGAAACATACCAAAGTCTGCTAAAGTATGCCTTTAAAATATTAAATATTCCTTTTTCCGTGATAAGCATTGACAGCATCTATAATAATTAACTCTGATTCTGTAAGTGTGTCACATAATACCTCAAAAATCCATTTTAAGCCAATTCAGATTTAGTGTAGTTAAACGTCTAAGCTACCTTGATCTTTACGTAAGTATTAAAAATATCTTCTCAGTCAACACTATTTTACAGTCTTAATAATAAATAGAAAGTGTGTGATGGTGACAGGGAAATCCTGAAAACCTTTTGAAGGACAATATTGGAAGGAACTTGTAAGTAACATTCCAAATTAGTTTTCAAGACTGGTTTTCCGGAAGTAACACCATCTTTTCTTGGATCAGTTAGTGTAAAAACTCTCACAGACAAGGTAACAGAATCATCTTACTGCACCTGCTGTTATAAATCAATCTGATATGAAGAAATGACAGGGTAACTCAAGGCCAAACCCTTTTATTTTACACATATTAACATAAATTATGTACACCACATATACTAAACTAGCTTTTTGTACCCGTGCTCTGCTACGGATTTTGTATAATTTGGCATGTTAATAAGTTATAGAACATAGTCTATTTCTTAAAATGTAGTGGTGTAGTTTGTCTGTGATTGTTTAATGATCTGGCTACTGTGTGTCTTTATCTGTGGAAGAGATACCGTATTTTTCGCTCCATAAGACACACTTCCCCCCCAAAAAAAAGTGGGGGGGGGAAGTGTGTACGTCTTATGGAGCGAATACTCCAAAAAAGCAAGGGAGATCGATCCGTGGGGCGCCAGGAAGGCTTCAATTCGGCCTCCAGGCCGATCTTTGAGCCTTGGAGCCCCCCGCGGAGCGATTTCCATGCACCCGGACATCACTCTGTGGGGTGCTCCAAGGTCTGAAAATCGGCCTGCAGGCCGAATTGGAGGGTTCCTGGCACCCCGCGGAGCGATCTCTGCTCCTAACCCCTCCATTAGTACTGGTCAATGAAAAATTCAAAACCAAACAGGGAAGCTGAAAAAGCCCTCCAATCAGGAGAGGCTTCAAAAGCCCTCCAATCAGGAGAGGCTGCAAAAGCCTCCAATCAGGAGAAAGGAAACAAACCATATTCTGTCCAATCACAACCTCTGGAATTAAAAAATTGAAATAGCTCATGTAAAAATTTATATTTTTAAACATCCTTTCTTAGTGAGCGCCTAGATGCCAAGATGAACAGATCTACCAAATTTCAGATTTGTATCTAATAGTTTGGGAGATCTGGTGATTAATCAGTGAGTGGTGTTTCGCATTTATATATATAGATATGATATGAAAACCTACGAAAACAAAGATATGATAAACTATACATAAAATAAAATATAGTTTACCATTTAGATACAACAGCAAAATCTCTGATTGTTATGATAATTTATAGGCTATGACAGCAGATTGTAAAGAGGATTTTTAATGTGTTGAAGATTTAGAATGAAATCAGTATAGCCACATTCTTTTGCATTATTATGGAACACTTATAATAATCCTAAAAAGATATAGAAAAAAGGCCTTTTCCCACTTTATACTGTTCAAAATATTACCATTTCCCCAATTTAATACCCGCAGTCCTCATAATACTGAAACATATTCAAATCTAGCATAGTCTAGAGGAGGATCAGTAGAGCAAGTTTATTTATTCCATGCTCATGCACCACAAATTGCAATAGAAACAATTATGAAATAGAATATATCCACAGGATTTCCCAAATAACTTCCACAATTTCCAATGTAACTTAAAATCTGTTCAATAAAATAATTGCAAATTATGTCTAATAATATTTATTACCAGGTTGAAAATATAATAAAACTGTAACTTACCTCTCGAGTAGCTAGTCTATCACTTAATTCCTCAGCTTGGGCAATATTACCTTCAGCTACACATTTGTCTATACTTATTTCAAGGCCAGACTAGAAAACATGCCAAAAAGAGAGAAAAAAAATTAGTCTTCCTAGAAAACCAACTGAACATTATAAAAATATGCTGAAATCTATCAATTCCAAAATAATATGAACTTCACATTTATAACTTTCATATATAGCAAATCACATGGAAAATATTTTTAAAGTACATTAGAAAGCTGAGTAGGACTCAAACTCTGGTAACTTCAAAGACAAATCCATTCTTGTCCACAAATAAAACTGTAGTAGCTTGCAGTTGGGATATTTTTTGGGTGATATTTTTGCCAACTTTCCAGCTCACTGACTAGTCCTGGAATGACTTCCATTCAGGTTGGTAGCAGATCTGACAATAAGTACCCTGTTTCCCCAAAAGTAAGGCATCCTCCGAAAATAAGCCTTACTTACAGTTTTGCCTCTCGCTGAAATATAAGGCATCCCCCCAAAATAAAACCTCCCCGATAATAAAACCTCTCCTCCTGTGCAGCCGGAGCAGACAGGAAGTTCTCGGTGGAAAAATAAGACATCCCCTGAAAATAAGACCTAGCGCATCTTTGGGAGCAATAATTAATATAAGACAGTGTCTTATTTTCGGGGAAACATGGTAGGTTTTGATTTTTAATCTGAATAGACTGCCCTATTGATAGTTATAGAACTGTTGTATAAGAACAAAATTATGTATTATTTTCACTTTAATTTTTGAATAAATTCAGCTTTTAAAAATATCAAGAAATTAGCTCAGGTGTATTGTAATGTCATTTCAATATCTGATTTATCCAGTTCTTTCCTGAACAATGATATATATGTATCAATTGCATGCAAAATCCAAATTACTATTTTATATCTGAAATTCTTCACTTTTATATTTATCAAGGAAGTGATTTAAAAAATACCACCCCTTATTTATTTCACTATTATTATTGAATTCAAGCCTGTAAATTGTCAGACGTAGGAAAAGGATACACTAATAATAAGCTTAAAATAACAGCAGCAAATCGTAACTTATCTTAGCTTTTAGAAATTAACAGATATTCCTTGACTGATAACTGCAGTTCGGACCAGTATTTCCATTGCTAAGCAATGTAGTGGTTAAGTAAGTTGTACTAATTTTTTATGATTTTTTTGCCATGGATGTTAAACAAATCACTGTAGTTACATGAATCACGTGGTCATCAAATGAATTTGGTTTTCTCCGTTGACTTTGCTTGTCGGAAGCCAGCTGAGAAGGTTGTAAATGATGATCACATGACTGAGGAATACTGGAACTGTTCTAAATACATGGCAGTTGTCAAGTCCCTGAATTATGATCATGTGATTGCAGGAATGCTACAATGGTTATAAGGGGGAGAAACAGTTATAAACCACTTTTTTCAGTGCTACTGTAATTCTGAACCATTGCTAAACAACCAAATGCAAATCGAGGACTACCTGTACTACTTAACAGAAGGTTATCTCTAAAACTCTAGGTTGTCTTTACTGAATTTGCAATATAGATGAATAATGGCCAAAAAAGAAATAGAATACTGAATGCAAGTTTATTAGAAGAATAATTATATATTTCAATTAAATTTAAGTAACCAATATAATCCTGATCATATTAAGAAGTGGTAGGTGAGTAATCTTGTTTTTCTTTTTCCTTTTCCTTACCCATTCTTTTCTTTTGCTTTCTTAGACCATGAGCCCAAATGTAGAGATTTTCATTTTTCTTACTGATCCATAAAATGAGAGTTTTTCCAATTGATGTGTGAAAATGAAAGCTTTAAATGAATATATACATTTATTTATTTGTTTGTTTGTTTGTTTGTTTGTATTTTTATACCGCCCTTCTCCCCGAAGGGACCCAGGGCGATGCACAGCCATCTAAAACAACACGAACATACAAAAATAATGTTTAAAAATACTTCAAAATATAATTAATTTATGTGACCCAAAATTTAAAAATTGGAATATAAATCCAATTTATAGCTGGATCTAAACAAAATTTAAAATAAAATTCATCATATTATACAAGGAGAGAGGGTGCGAATTAGGCCGAACCGTCCTGAGTAAAAAGATACAATTTGATGGCACGGCGGAAATCACGGAGATCTGAGATAATACAAATCTCTGGGGGGAGATCGTTCCAGAGGGTGGGATCTACCACAGAGAACGCTCTCCCCCTGGGGGTCGCCAACTAACATTGTCTGGCCGACGGCACCCTGAGGAGACCTTCCCTGTGGGAGCAAACAGGTCAGTGGGAGGTATTCGGTGGCAGAATGTGGTCCTATAGATAATTGGGTCCTAAGCCATGGAGCACTATAATGGTCATCACAAGTACCTTGAAGCGCACCCGGAAATCCACCGGCATCCAGTGCAGTTCGTGCAGGACGGGGGCCACATGGGCCCTACCACTGCCCCCAATAACCCTCCATGCAGCCGCATGGCGTCCACATAGCATCGCGATCTAAAAAGGGGCGCAACTGGCATACCAGGCGAACCTGGTATAAAGTCCCCCTGATGACAGCTGCCACATGATCTGCCAAGGACAGCCATGCATCCAGAAGGACACCCAAGTTGCGGACCTTTCTGTGGGGGCCAGGGTCTCGCCTCCAATAGCCAGCGATGGAATAAGCTGGCTATATTGCGATGCCGGCAGCCACAGCCACTCGGTCTTGGAGCGATTGAGTTTGAGTCTGTTGTGCCCCATCCAGATCCGCATGGCCTCCAGGCACTGGGAAATCACCTCAACGGCATTGTTGGGGTGGCCTGAGGTGGAGATATACATACTGAATGTGGCAAGAAGTGCTAGAAACCATTGGGAAGTGCCTTGAGTCCCCCATTGCCCCCTCAGATATACAGCTGAGTATCATCAGCGTACTGATGGTACTCCACCCCAAAACCACATGATCTCACCCAGCGGTTTCATATAAATGTTGAACAGGAGAGGCGAGAAAACCGACCCCTGCGGCACTCCACAAGTGAGGCCCCACGATGTCGACCTCTGCCCTCCTGTCTGCGACCGGTCAAAGAGGCAGGAGAAGAACCACCGAAAAACAGTGCCTCCCACTCCCAACCCTCAACTGGCGCAGCGTGATACCATGGTTGATGGTAGAAAAGCCGCTAATAGGATCAGGATAGAGGAGCAACCCCAATCCTGGGCCCTCCAGAGATCATCTACCAACGCGACCAATGCCGTCTCCGTGTTGTACCCAGGCCTGAAGCCAGATTGGAGCGGATCTAGATAGACAGTTTCATCCAGGTGCCGGGAAAACTGTCGAGCAACCACACTCTATACAACCTTCGCCACGAAAGGAAGGTTGGAGAAGGGACAATAATTATTTAAAACAGCTGGATACAGTGAAGGCTTCTTGAGAAGGGGCTGCAGCACTGCCTCCTTCAAGGCGGTCGGAACGACACCCTCCCCCAAGGAAGCATTCAAAATAGCCTGAAGCTAGCCCCTTGTCATCTTCCAGGAGGCCAGCACCAACCAGGAGGGGCATGGGTCCAGTAAACATGTGGTTGCCTTAAGACGCCCCAGGATCCTGTCCATGTCCTCGGGAGTCACAGCATCAAACTCATCCCAGACAATATTCTCAAGACCCGCATCCGTCACTCCGCCTGGAATCACCCAGTCAGAGTCTAAACCATCCCGGATCTGTGCGATCTTCTCCTGGAAATAACCTCTGAACTGCTCTGTCGAACCCTGTGAGGGGTAGTCCCGCCCATCCAAATGGAGAGAGCGGGCCACTCCAAACAGGGTAGCTGGGCGGTTATCCGCGGACACGATCAGAGTGGAGAAGTAATTATTCTTAGCCACTCTGATCGCGCCCAAGTAGGCTTTTATATAGGTTACAAGAGAAGATTGATCAGATTCGGAGCGATTGGACCTCCAACTGCTCTCTTGACGTCTTTTCTGGCGTTTCATCTCCCTCAGCTCCTCAGAGAACCAAGGTGCTGGGGTGAGTCGACGCCGGGTCAGAGGCCGCAAAGGCACGATCTGATCAAGGGCACCACCCGCCGCCCTATTCCAGGCGGCTGCGAGCTCCTCGGCCGAGCCATGGGTACAGGCATCAGAAAATGGCCCAAGCTCCGTCTGGAACCGCTCAGGGTCCATCAGGCGCCTGGGGCGGAACCATTTGGTCTGTTCCGCCTCCCTGTGGCAGGGTGTAGCGATGGGGAAGTCCAATCGAAGAAGGCAATGGTCCGACCATGACAGGGGCTCCACAACTATATCCCCTACATTTCGGCCATCCAACCACTGTCCAGAGGTAAAAACCAAGTCCAGTGTTTGTCCCCCCGAGTGCGTGAATCCCTGAATTATTTGGGTCAGGTCCATGGCTGTCATTGTGGCCATGAACTCCTGAACCATTTCAGATGTCTCGCCCGCAGATGGCAGGTTGAAATCTCCCATAACTATAAGTTTAGGGGTTTCAGCTGCCACCTCGGCGATGATATCAAGTTGCTCGGGCAGTGCTGCTGTCATGTGGCAGGGAGCCAGGTATGTGATCAGCACACCCCTCAGCCTCCCAGAGCCCCACTTCACCAGAAGGGACTCACAACCGGCTACCTGAGGGACAGTAGACTCCCGTGGTAAGAACTCCGTAATTAAGATGGCCACACCCCCTCCCCTCCCCAGGGCCCATGGTTGCTGAAAGGTGCAGAAACCTGGTGGACACATCTCAACAAGAGGGACCCCTCCCTCCTGGCCCAACTAGGTCTCAATTATTCCAGCCAGGTCCACTCCCCCCTCCTGAACCAACTCACAGATAAGGGGGGCTTTATTTGTTACGGACCTGGCATTACATAACATCAACCGTAGGCCCTGGGCCTGGAAGCCTGTACCACCCAGATCAGTTTGATTCTGTTGCCCCCGAATACATGGACAGGATTCTGGGTCGACTGAACTCCACCACATGTTTATTGGACCCTTGCCCCTCCTAGCTAGTACTGGCCTCTCGGGAGGTGACTCAAGGCTGGCTCCAGGGGATAGTAAAGGCTTTGTTGAGTGAGGGGCTCCTGCCTTCCCTGTACCCGGCCATTTTAGTAAATTATCATCTCCAATCTTCTGTTTGTAGCGAAGGTTGTAGAGAGTGTGGTGGCGTATCAGTTTCCCAGACAACTGGAGAAATCTGTCTATCTGGATCTGCGCCAGTCCGGCTTCAAGCCTGTTTGCAGCACGGAAACGGCATTGGTCACATTGATCTCTGGCGAGCCCGAGATAGGGGATGTTCCTCTATCCTGGTGC
>JANHFO010003639.1:171682-184044 GCA_032468095.1 Pareas carinatus | reverse complement strand
TGAAGTGTTCAGTGTTGGAGATTAATTTGGTTCCTTCAAAATTAATTTCATGTCCTGTGGCTTTGAGGTGTTGGAAGGAGGTATTTTCTTCTTTTCTGACTGCGTTCTTGTGTTCTGCGATACATGCATTTATTCTCCTGTTGGTTTGTCCATTGTATATGCATGGGCAATTATTGCATGGTATTTCATAAACTCCTTGGTTTTCTAGCTGAATCTTGTCTTTGGGATTTTTAGGCTATTTTTTGGTCGGTGCCAAAGGCTGTCCTGATATTGTGTTTGTGGAGAATTTTGTTGATTTTGTCTGTGGTGCCTTTGATGTAGGGGAGGAGTGCGATGCCATTGTCTTGTTCTGTATCTTGGTTTTTAGGGGGTGTCCCTCTTAGGATTAGGTTGGCAATTATGTTTTTTTGGAATCCGTTGGCAATTAGTATTTTAGTGAGTGTGTGTAGTTCTGTTCTCAGGTGGTTTTTGTCAGCTAGGCATTTGGTTCTGGAGATGTGGATCTTGGCTACAAAGTTGATTTGTGCAGGATGGTGATGGGATTGTGCATTTAGGTAGCGGTTGCTGTGTTTTCTTCTGGTAGACAGTGTGTCCTAGGGAGCCATTAGGTTTTTTGTAAATCAGGATGTCCAGGAAGGGAAGTTGGTTATTGGTTTCTGTTTCCATGATGAATTGTATTTTGGGGTGTAGGTTGTTGAGATGTGTGAAGAGATTTCCAGTTTTTCTTTCCCGTGTGGCCAAATTACGAAAGTGTCATCTACATATCTAAGTCAGAGTTTGGGTTTGTCTTCGGATTTGTCTAGAGCGTTGATTTCAAAGTGTTCCATGTACAGGTTGGTGATGACGGGTGAGAGGGGTGATCCCATGGGTGCTCCTTCTATCCCATGGGTGCTCTCTTTGTATCTTTGTCCATTGTGGCTGAAGTATGTATTGGTTAGGCAGTGGTTGGTCAGATGTAGGATATGTTTGGGGGAGTTGTATTTGTTTTGGATGGCTATCAAGGCTTCTTTGATGGATATTTGTGTGAAGAGGGATATGACATCAAAGCTCACGAGTAGGTCGCTAGGTTGTAGGTTTTGTTTCTTTATTGTTTCTATGAAATGGAAGGAGTCTTGTACGCGTGAGATGGATTCTGTGTAGATCTGGGTTATTTGGTGAGAAATTTGGCGAGATTCTGTAGAGTAGAATCTTTGATCTAGTGCATTCTTTCTTTCAACATCTTTTTTTCAGCTTGCAATAATTCTTTTTTTTCAATTCATATTTTATTTCTTTTTCTTTATGTTTATATTTTATCTTTTAAAGGTAAGTTCATTGTAGTCCCCTAGGATCCTTGCTTTTTTCACTTTTCAAAAAAAAAAGGTTTCTGCACAGAGCCAATAACTTAAGTCCAAATTTAATCAGTTAGTTCTTTTACGCAGAAGGCAGTAAATCTTCTCAATAGTCCTATTCTTTTTTTTTCTTCCATGTTTTAAGTAACTTAATTTTTAATCTTCCATTGATATCACTTTCTTCCACTAAGGAAATTCCACTTACACAGAATAAAAGAGAGAAAGAGAAAGTTTCAAGTCTGTACCCGCACCCAGATTTATATCCAAAGGGGAGATTCATTCATAATGGCTCCAACTCAGTTGATTCGTCTCCATCTTTCTTCCAAATTTTCTCCCTTAATTTCACGTCCCACTTCTTTTTTATTTCCTCAGGCGTATCTATTTAGATTCCAATGTTTTAGTACCCCACATCAATTAGCTCTGGGGGGTTTCATTTCTAATTCCCTTTTTTCTTACCGGGCTGCTTGTTTCTTATTTTATCTGTTGCTTCCATCTTGATGTTAATTCAATTGTTCTGTAGTCCCTGCCTTAATGGCGACATGCGACATGCGCTCTTTCTTCTATCTGCAGAAAAGTGGTTAAAACATGAAGAATATTCATGTCAGTTGCCGTTGACACACTTCTTCTCCTCCACCACCTCTTCAGACACCTCTCTGGGGTATCCTAGGACACCTCAGGGTCCCCAAATAACGAAAGTAAGAACTTTCGGCAGCCAGAGCTCTGGCTGCATCGTCCCTATCGGCAGCAAATGGAACCCAAAGTCAGGTTTCTAGTTTATTTCTGTGTGCAACTGAAGATGTTAGTTATCATCTTCATGTCATGGGACCTGTCTGTCTGAGGGACTTTTTATCTCCAATTGTTTCTGCCCATCCAGTATGATCAGGCAGTATAAGTACAGTTCAGGTCCTATTGATTGAACAATGACATCTTGCAGACCCAGTAAGCATGCTTTCTTTCTAGCATCATCTGTTGTCTGAAATGACATCCCCACAGAGATTCACTTACTTTCCACACTTGTGATTTCTTTTTCCAGCTGGCCATGTCCTTTTTTAAACTTGTATTTCTATATATTGTTCTTTTTTATTTGCAAGTATTCCACAATTGCTGAGGATATGGGCAACCTCTCCAAGTAGATAAATACAATTTATAAAATAACATTATAATTTCAGTTATTTCTGTGCTGATTGCAGCTTCACTCAGATGCATTGTTTTACATAATTTATGTAATTGTAGAAGATTGAATATCTTCTCATTCCTGTGACTGCTATTTGAATCTCATATACCAATACAGGACCTTATGGATGAACAACCCTTTGACCACATACAAACCCACTAATGTGGTCCTTAGAACCCCTTTCCCAAATTGCTATTGGGCTGCCGTTTTAACAATTGTATTTTGGGGAAGAGGGATTTTAAAATGTAATGTGCTTCCTTGATACTTTTAATATCAAGATGATGTGGTGCTTTGGAATGATCTATGCCCCAACCTACCTTTTTTCCTGACGCCTTACCAATATTTTTTAACGAAGTCCTTAGCAGGCTTCTCAAACGGAAAAGCATGTTTTACAATATTTAAGTAAAGATACAATAAATATAATTGCAGATAATCATGCTGACCTGATGGGTGATCACTTGAGAGCTCCGGTGAGACTTTGAGATGGAAGAGCCCTTACTAGTGTGCCCATTGCTGAAAGAAGTCAGCATAAGCTTCTACTTGGGAAGTCAGTCAAGGCATACTAAAAAGGGTTTTCTAAATTATTTGCAGGGTCCTGCTGGTCCAAAAGGCAGCAGAGGATTTCCAGGATCAGCTGGCAGCCCAGGTCCTCCTGGTAAGATAGGGCTAACTGGACCACCAGGATATGGATCCCAAGGGAAGAATGGCTCAAAAGGATCTCAAGGAAATCCTGGATTGTCCGGGTTACCAGGTGTACCTGGTATGTAGATTCCCATTTCATCACCGTTCTCCTTACTGAAAAGTGTGAGTTTGCTTGTGGTGTATTTATGTAGAATACATTTAGAGAATATCTGCCCAGCCTAACAGATCAGATAGGGTATGAATGGCTCAGAACTGATGGAAAATGCAACTCCTCTGATTTGAGAATGACAGTCATTAACAGGAACTGAACCAAATTAGAGCAAATGCTTGAATAAATTCACAATATATAATGCAAGTTGTATGCTTTGTTGTTCTTACTGAAATTGGAAAATGTAATTCATTTTGCTATGCATATTGAAGGCTATAAAGGGGAGTTCGCTATAATAAAGGCAATTCCTGGACCACCAGGCCTTCAAGGACCAGATGGTAGACCTGGACTACAAGGAATAAGAGGTAAGAATAATTCAAATGGTGCCAAATCTCCGCATATCTCACATTCTGCATCCAAACAAAAGGCTGTGGACTCCATTATGAAGGCAACTCTATCTGGCCTAGCATTGAATCATAGTTCTAGCACTGGGAATGATAACTATTTTAATTACATCTAAGGCAGCAAGCTACCTTAAATAATCAAAGAGGAATACATGTCATTTGCTGTTATATTTTCATAAAAAGGAAAAGAAGAAAATTCAAAAGGAACAGGCAAAAGGCTACCATAATTACACTCCTCTATGAATTAAGGCAGTTGCCTTCTTCTGTCTAATGATAGTAATCTCAAATTAAGCATTTGGCATATATGGTTTAGCCATCAGATTTTTTTTAAAAGCAAGATTTTTATGCCATTCCAGTCCAGAGCATATTTTTGCAGTCTGCATTTAGAGATTGCACTGCTGGTATTCAGTGGCAAACCACCAATTTTCAGTGGAATATTTTCAATATATCATTTAAACATCTCAGCTCTGATGTCTGATGTCACTGCATTAGATCACAGAGATGAACTTTTTAAGAAGCATAGGCTTAGCTGCCAAAATATTGCCTGCCTTGCTATATAAACAATATGTAATTCAGTCCTGAATCAAATCCAGACTTGAATATTTATGAAAGAAATCCAGAGGACAGTCTATACTGAACATTTTTATCCTGGATACTATAAACAATTATTATGTAGTTATTAGGTATGACTAAGATCTGAGAGTCCCCCCCCTCCACCAGCTTGCTCTGAATGGCAGTTTTTAAGATATTAGGTTTTGCGAGAATTATCTTTAATTCCAGTATCAGAATTTATTGACCAAGTGTGTCTGGACACACAAGGAATTTGTCTCTGGTGTACATGCTCTATG
The DNA here is from genome assembly GCA_032468095.1 of Pareas carinatus. Classification (NCBI taxonomy): domain Eukaryota; kingdom Metazoa; phylum Chordata; class Lepidosauria; order Squamata; family Pareidae; genus Pareas; species Pareas carinatus. The sequence goes on along the minus strand of JANHFO010003639.1, from coordinate 179,500 downwards.
CCTACATAAATGCAATAAACTGTGATTACAATCATAAGATTGTAAGATTCTTAATCATACAGTACATTCATCTTGTCATGTACATATAAGCTGCTATCGACAAACTGCGATCTTAATCATGAATACAATTACAATCATAAAGTATATTCATCATGGGATCATGTTATAAAGTACAATCATCATGTCACAAAACACAGTTCATCATGTCACAAAATACCTTCCTCATGCCATACGATACATTTTTGTGACACGATACATTTTTGTGATAGGTTTAGGACAGTTGTAGGATACTAATAATCAATCAACAAGTCAAAATAGGGTACTAAATGAACAACTATTTTATATTGTACTTTTAAGCAAAGTAAATTGTCATACAAATAAGAGAATAGGTAATAGGTAATAGAAAGATGATAAGGTAGTAATTATATATTCCTACTAGATAATTTAATAGTGTTGTGTTAGTTATTTAGCAGGTTGATGACATGAGGGAAGAAACTATCCTTGTGTCTAGTTATTTTGGTTTGTAGTGCCCTATAGCGGCATCTGGAGGGAAGAAGTTGAGATAGATTATGTCCAGAGTGTGAGAGGTCAATAATTATTTTCCCTGCTCTTTTTAGATCATTCAGTGTGTAGATCTTCAATGGAGGGAAGTTTTGTAGCAATTATTTTTTCTGCAGTTCTGATTATTTTTTGAAGTCTACGTTTATCTTGTTTGATTGCAGTGCCAAACCAGACAGTTATTGAGGTGCAGATTACTCAATGATTCCTTTGTAGAACTGTGTCAACAGTTCCATGGGCAGTCTCTGCTTTCTGAGTTGTCTCAGAAAGATATAGTTTCCCTATTATCAAGAATTGGGTTTCTTCACCACCAAGAAAAATTTAGCAGTACTGTAATTTTAACTATTGTAAGTTATTTTAAAGCTAGAGAAGCCTTTTGGTGTCTGATAATTACCACAACTAATTTGTATTTTGATAGGTAACATGGGATCCAGAGGACAAAAGGGTGACCCAGGTCTTCCTGGACAAGATGGGGATCCAGGCTTAGCACACAATGGATTTCCGGGTTGTTCTGGTCAGAAAGGTAACCTATTTTGTGTGAAGTAGAAGAAAAAAAAGAATTTGTTCTGTATTACATTAAATCAACATTAGAATCTTTCAGCTACATCCTTTTCAATAAGTGCATTGGTAGCAGTTGGACTTTAAAAGGTCCAACTCTTTATGATTTGTTTCACAGGTTTGCTACAAAAATGAAAAATGATTTTCCTTGTCTTCCATTACTTTTGAGGTTCCGATATACTCGCTTTCTCTGCTACGACAATAAAACTGATATTGTTAAATTTGCAAGGAGGAGTTTGCATCTTATTTTATAACACACATATAGCAAAAACCACATAGGTTAATGCCTGCATTTGAACGCTTACTAGACCTGCTTTAGTATGAACTATATAAAATTTCAGAAAATGCATACGTTAGTAAATACCTGCCACTTAATAATATTTTTTATAGGAGATAAAGGAGCTCAAGGACCTAAAGGAGTACCTGGTTATCTAGGAAAAGCAGGGAAACCTGGCTTACCTGGAAAACCTGGATTGCCAGGAGAAAAGGTTTGTCTGACAATGTATTATTTTAGAGAAAGAGAGAGAAAGAGAGATGAATGGGGATGGGAAAGGGGGAAAGCAGATTATTCAGGTGTATTTTAAAATTGATAACAGATAACAGAATAACAGAGCTGGAAGAAGTTTTAGGGATCTTCTAGTAATCCAACCCCTGTTCAAACAGGGGACCCTATACCGGTTGTTCAATCTCTTCTTTAAAACTTCAAGTGATGGAGCACCCACAACTTCTGAAGGCAAGCTGTTCCACTGGTTAATTGTTTCCACTATCAGGAAATTCCTTCTTAGTTCTAGGTTGGATCTGTCTTTAATCTGTTACTTCTTATTCTGCCTCCATGTACTTTGGAGAGTAGGTTGACCTTCTCTTCTTTGTGGCAGCCCCTTAAGCATGGGGACACTGCTCTCATGCCATCCCTAGTTCTTCTTTTCACTAGAAAAAAGATTTGTTACCTTTCGAATAAATGGTTTCCCTGTTTTCCTGTCCTGGCAATTAGAAAAGGTTAACTATTTAATTGATTTTAGCTCTGTTGTATTATGCTGAGTGTTTGTTTGTGAGATGGGTGACTATATAAATTGAGATGGTGAAGGAACACAAGATGTGGCTTCCTGCCTCCTGTGTCTCAATAGGACAATGAAAGCTATCTTCTAGCCCAAGCTTTCCCAATCTTGACAACTTTAAGGCGGGTGGACTTCAACTCCCAGAATTCCGCAGCTAGCCATGCTGACTGAGGAATTTTGGGAGTTTAAGTCCTATAAATTACCTTTGCCCAGCTGGATCTGTATCCAGTCCTCTGATGAAGCATGCTGGAAACTGTAGTATCTAATTGCAGAGGTAGTGAAATAGCCACGTTTGTATAGTGTGGGAAGTATTATGATACAGTTGGGTTCATTTAAGTCGGTAAGTCATATTCTCAGTGTTCAGAATGTCCTCAAATTTCTTGATGTTATGAACTTTGAAAAAAAACCTCAATACATTAAATATGAAACATAATTCTAAATATATTTTAACAATTTATTCCTTGGAGATATTGTATAGGTATCAAATTGCAAAGTTGTGCTATAATAAGTGTGTTAGATTTTAAGCTGACACAAATGTTTTATTTTCCCTGCAATAAAATTAATGTAAGAACAACTTCATTCCATTAGTATCTTTCCTTTATACGATTTAATTATTATAGGTAGTGATGCTGCACTATCAACTTAGCATGTAAGTAAAACATGAATATATAGTGCATATATGTTGTAAAGAGAGAGAAAGTGAAAGGCAGACAGGAAGATAGGATTTATAAAGCATTACAATACAAGTATAGAAAAGTGAGAGAGTACGGAAGTGTGTTTGTGTTTAGTTCTATGTGTGTAAATTAATCTGTTAAAAGAAATAATTTGCAATGAGAAAAGATAGGTAAGTAAAATCCTTAACTCCAGTTGCATAGCTTTTTGTGATGGAAAAGGATAAAGGGATATAAGGAAAACTAACAATATCATTGTACTGTTTCCCTTAATGCTTAGATGTAACATTACATTTTCTTCTGTGCTCCAGGGTGAACCAGGTCCAGTTATTCCTGGACAGCAAGGAAGACTTGGCTTACCAGGAGAAGAAGGAAAATTGGGTGAAAAGGGTGAAAGAGGATCACCAGGTTTACCTGGAGCTCCAGGTGAAGAAGGTGTTGAAGGTGCTCACGGACCAAAAGGTACATTCTCCCAAACTGGATTGTATGGTAAAGAACCATATCTGGATAAAAAAAATAATTAGTTAACCTTTCTACCACAGAGCTACTATTCTAGAAACAGTCACAAATTATCTTGACATATTTAACAGTAGACGTCACTATTATAGCATATGGTGATGGCTGCCATGATCTCAGAACAAGTGATGTGCAGAAAGTTAGTTTTGATTCAGTGGCGATAAGCCTCTGAGCTAATAGGCCATGGTATAATTATCTAATATACTGACATTTCATTAGCAGCTATGGCTGACATTTTCAGAGACAAAGCAAACCTGCTTGGCAGCCCACAAAAACTGAGCAGAAATGGACCCATCTCTTCGGTTTGTATCAAATTAATCTCTAATTGAACCACACCGCCGTGAAGGCCTATTAGTTTTGATTATCCTGTATTCAGAACCACTTGCTTCAAGTTAAGTCCATCTTATATGAATAGTTATTTTAGAAAGTATTTCGAGGCTGAAATATTTGTAGTTCTTTTTCCTAACAAAGAGTAACAGATTTACTACTCTGGAAATTGTGGCACACCAGAGTGGTGAAAATATTCGTGGAAGGCAAAACAATTGCTTTGTACTTGTAGCAACCTGCTCTAACTTTTAAAAGGGATCTAGTTCTAAAACATCTACACACTCTGCCATGGAACATAGTCAAATAACAGTCACAAAATATCATGAAATGTGTTCCTATGTATAAGAAACTGCTCTGACTTCTGATTGCTAGGGAAAACATAGATGAATAAATGCTAATTGTTGATATCCTGGTTGTAGTTAAAGATCACATTGTCTTTTTATAACATTGAACTACGTAGGCCTCTGAGTCCAATCTTAACCTAGAAGGATTTTCTCAAGTATTTCTTCTCCTATTGTCATCATCAATAAACCTTACATTCATTTTCACATTTATTCTCTCTCTCTCTCTCTCTCTCTCTCTCTCTCTCTCTCTCTCTCTCTCTCTCTCTCTCTCTCCCCTCCCTCTCTCCTGTTTGAGTGAGATTTCTGTTCTGGAATATCAAAGAAAAAATTCAAGCTGGGAGGTACAAATCTGAAATAAATTGAATATGATGAATATCTTTCAGGGGAGTTTGGAGCTCCTGGGGCTCCAGGAGAAAAAGGTCCTCCAGGAAAAATGAGCCACTGTCTCACTGGTTTACCAGGAAAACCCGGTCAATGTGGAGTAATGGGACCACAAGGTAATTGATGTACAAAAATAGCAAAACTGATATATCAATAATGTATTAACATTTAATAGTACGGTATGTAATAAACACAGTGCTCTGATAGCCTAACCTGTTCTTAACTTCTGTTGTGCAAGGTACATAACAGTTATATTCAAGTGTGGAGGGCATTGCATCCGTGTAAGTCGAACTAATGAAATATTTAGAATTTTTATTATAGTGTTATGAATATTAAAATCTAACCCACAGTACATTGGGGGAAAAAATCAAATGAAAGAGATCATAATAGTCATTACTTTCACTAGCACAAAAAGTTAGCTGCAACATAATTAGTTGCCAATTTTGCCAATTTTAACAAAATACAATAGCTTTCCTAAAACATGGCCCGGAAAACAACTGGTAACATTATTTGCTCACAAAGATCGTGCAGTGATCACTGTGATAGATCAACCACCTAATTATTATTTAAATCATTTGTATTAAAGGTTCAAACTACATACTTTCTCTGACACTGTTTGTATTATATACTGGCAGAAAATATGCTCGGGCAAAAGCGGACAATTTTAGTACCAGAAAAAAATGTTGATTCACTGACAGGGAAATTTATATGATATAGTATTGATTTTTATAGTTTTGACGTTTGGAGTGATTAAAATAACTAGTTTGGATTTGGTTTTGTTCTGCAAGAGACAACAATAATTAATATGCTGTCAAGGCAGAAGATTCATACTTTATTAACGTAATGTCAGTACGTTAAAGTATTCTGCCCTTGCTTTCTATACTAACATTGTATAGAAACGATCCAAAGATAAAAGTCAGTGTTGAAATTATCTTCTTTTTCAAATTGAATCTAATGGTCCAATGGATTTGAGGTTGGTTGATTTTTCTTATCATGATTGTAACAAATTTCCTATCACAAAATATTACAAGAAACTTTTTAAATTTGTAAATAAGCTCTGTGTCGCCACAGGAAGGGTTGACCTCTGCTTTGTTTATAGAAATGCTGGTACAATCCTTCAAAGGGAGCCTGTTCTTTTCCGAAACTTTGAATTGGACAATGTATGCTATTTCAGGTATCAGAGGAACAGAAGGAGCCAAAGGCGATCCAGGTGTTCCAGGATTAGACATCCCAGGCTTCCCAGGACGATTTGGACTTCCTGGATTACAGGGCCCTGAAGGACATAAAGGACTGCCTGGCATCGAAGGACAACGTGGTAAGCCAGGAATGCCAGGCACACCAGGTAAATGTTCCTAACAAGAAGAATCTTGATATAATTAATGTATTCATTGCCATTTAATAAAGGTCATTCACTATTAACGTATATACAAACGGTGGGGTTCTGTTTAAAGTAAAAATCGGATTGCTTTCAAAGGTCATGCAAAGCCTTTGAGTGTCTGATCAATACCTCTCATGTCTATGGATGTGTTTGGTTCACTTCTGGTAGGTTTCAGAGGAGAAAGAGGCTTGATGGGACATGTGGGTCGTCCTGGCTTGCCTGGTGCCTTTGGAAATCCAGGAATCCCCGGAGGAAGAGGTAAGTTGTGCAGTATTTGCCTTACCTGAGGCTCCGGTTCTAAAATAATACACTGGAGTCAATACCAGACTCTTGGTCTCTTGAAGTCCACAAGCCTCAAAGGGACCAAGATTGGAGATTTCTGGTCCATACTATTTGAACTGATGAAAGGCAGACAGGAGAAATTCTAAGGTCTGCCAGTAAAAATGATCTGCCCCCCAAAATTTAACCTTAAACTGTCTACTGTCTACTGTGGACCTCACTCCATTTCTAAGAGGTCTGCAAAAGGGTCGTGCATAAATGCACTAGTATGTCTATCATCCTTGTCCTAGTGTTCCCATTTATTTGTACTAATTTATTATGCATATTTATATCTATATGTTTATATAGTATGTTCTTACTTATACTTGTTTTTCTCATACGTGCATGACAAAATAAATAAATAAATAAAAATAAAATAAATGCACTTTCCTTCCTATTTCCTCCCCTATAAGGGGGAAAAAGCTATATTTTCTTCAGTCAAGCCTTTTGAAAGGGTTTCATAAGGGTTCTATTGATGTTATCTGTTTCTGTATGCAGTGTCGCAGACATAAAATAACCAATGAAATCAAAAAATATAGTACAAAGAGATAAATAAGAATGCTTTCGATATAAGAAAACGAGGCCGTTATGATTATTCCAAATTTCATTTCTATGTCCTCTAATACAATGGTTTGAAAGTTAAATCAATAAATGGCATCTATGAAATCTCTGGAAACAAGCAAAATAAACAAGACTGTTTTTGTCATTAAATATTTAGGAGTGAAACCACAATACTGTTCCCAAAACAGAAAACAGAAAACCGGATCACTTCCCCCTGACCTCCAGTTTTGGATGTAATGGGAAAGTGTCAACTGGAAAATGAATGAACGCATGAAATATGAAGTTTCAAAACATAGAGAATAAGAATATACCCCTATTGGGATTTTTCGTCTATCACCTTACTCTGAAGTGTACCTAGATATATTCAAGTACAGGTTTTTGAACTGAGCAGGAGATTGTTACTCAATGCCTACATACCCAACTCTGTATTCTATGCTTCCCAGGTCTCTCTCTGTCTCATTTAGCGAACTCAGTGGCAAAAAAATTCATCCTATTTTATTTGTTATTTCTAGGTTCTCCGGGCTTTCCAGGACCAAAAGGAAGGAAAGGATCATATGGAGAAAAAGGTGAACCGGGTGATAAAGGTCCTCCTGGGCTATCGGAATCCAAAGAGATCTATGGAGATAAAGGAGAGAGAGGATGTAAAGGTATAAAGCAATACTATTGCTATGATGTACATATTGCAGGTTTTCATGATGAAATATGCATTCTGTCTTCACTGTATTCTACAGTGGCTAGTTGTTGCTTCTTACAACATAGAATCAGCATTGTCCAAAAAGGTATTCAATCTATTATCTTCACTTCCCAAGACTTGCAACTGCGTTTTTTCCCTTCAGATCCAGAATCAGATTCAGAATAGATTAGCTGAAGAGGAAAGCCTAAATGGCATCTTGCCAATTTTGCACAGGAAATTTCATCTTTCTGGACCCACTTTCCAAAGAAAAAGATATGCTTTGAATCTATGTGACAGAGATGGATTGTGTAGTTCCATTTTATTTTTTTTATTTAAAAGATTGTATGGCCCTCATCTTAGAACACAACTCTGAGCAACATTTTCACATATTATGATGTTTATTATTTATTTATTTTATTTTATTTTATTTTATTTTATTTTATTTTATTTTATTTTATTTTATTTTATTTTATTTTAT
>JANHFO010003639.1:126560-138921 GCA_032468095.1 Pareas carinatus | reverse complement strand
GCGGAGCGATCTCCCACGCTTTTTGGGAGTATTCGCTCCATAAGGCGCAGACACTTCCCCCCCTTTTTTGGGGGGGGGAAGCGCGTCTTATGGTGCGAAAAATACGGTATTCATAACAACTTCATTATAATGATTTTTTTTCTCCCCAAGGAAATCTTTTGTGAGGACATATTGGACATTTATAAAAGGCATTTTCTTTTGTTCCACTGAAGATTTTGCTACAGTTTCTTGAACAACATAAACACTCATGCTCCAAGAAATACTGTAACTCAGCCTGAGCTTCATCGTATATACTAGTAATATTAACAAGGCACCTTTGGCCATGTCATAAAACATCTAATGTTATACAAGCCTGGTCTGGTTCTAGCCCAGCTGATTTCACCAGGTTTATCCCAATCTGCTATCTTTCTAGAGTGGCTTATCACAATTGGATGTAGGGGAGACTTCTTTGATGTGGTTATGCTCCTCTCTAGACAGCTATGTTGACTCCATACTTCAGAAGCCTGTACAGATCTGTCTATTGCTATGTTTTTCATCTTTATTGAAACTATTCAATAAAGTAATAAGGCAGAGACTGGGGTGGTTTAATCAGTGCTGTATGCAAATCACAAAAGGAAATCCTTGACTTACAACCATAATTGAAGCCAAAATTTCTGTTGCCAACCAAGGCAGTTGTTAAATGAGTTTTGCTCCATGTTACAACCTTTTTGCCACACTTGTTAAGCAAAGCACTGCAGTTAGGTGAGTAATGTAGTCGTTAAGCAAATCTGGCTTCCGTTATTGACTTTTCTTGTCAGAAGCTAGCTGGGAAAGTTAGAAAAGGTGATCACATGACCCTAGGATAGTGCAACTGTCAAATACATGCCAGTTGCAAAGTGCCCATAGTTTGATCACATGATCATGGGGAAACTTAAGAGTTACAAGTGTGAAAACTAGTCATAAGTCTCTTTCCAGTGCCATTGTAACTTCAGGCAATCACCAAACAAGTGGCTGTGAACTGAGAACTACCTGTACACCTATTTTTCCTTTTGAATTGGGAGAGAGGACAAGGTTGATGGCTGGCTATGGTATTGGAGTGGGTAGTGCCAACAACAACTGGAACTCAAGCCAGAGGAGATGGAAAATTAATGAATAATTCCCCAGTCTTTATGAGAAGAATTCAATCTTATTTAGTTACATTTTCCCTAGAGAGAATAAGTCCATAGCTTAAGAGTATTCGTAGGTCTTTTCATTGTCAATTAAGGCTAAAGTGAAATTTAATGTACACCCCCTTTTACCAATCATAGCTAATATTTCAGTTAGAAACTGGCAATTTCCTTTTTAATTTTTGCAAGGTTGTGTACACTGGGCTGTTTTTAAGACTGCTTGGAAATTTAAATTAGTTTAGAATATAATTATGACTTTGGATTAGTTTTGGGGCTCAATGAAAATGCATGATTTTGAGATAACAGATTCTATGTTGTAATACCTAACACAAGTCTCCTTTCTTAAGTCATCCATAGCAGCCTTTCTTCATATGTCTGTTCATGCCAAGATTCAGAGAACAGACAAAAGATAGAAGTCTTTTTCTTGTAGATGTTATTCCTTGCATAGCCCCTACTTTTAATCCTTACCTTAGACTGTTAATTTTTTCTAGGCCTTTTAAGTATATTTTATTTTTTGCAAACTGTATTTAACTGTCTTAGGGTGCAATAGTTTTTCATAGAGTTGTGATATGTCAATAGATGAGAACATGTCAATGCTTTTGCTACAATCTTTCTGTAGTTAAGTGTGTTGAAAATTTATGATGTTGGTATCTATGCCATGTTTCTAAATTGATTGTTCTGCTTTGGGAATTTGCTCCTTAATATTTCATATGCTGCCCTTATAAAAAGCAATGATGTGCCTATTTCTCTATATAAAAATTTGGATTTCAGTGATTAATAGAAAGGACATCTCTAGCAGAAATTTATATCCAGTGTTAAATCACAGACTTGACTGTTGAATAAGTTAATAACTTACAATAAATAAACCTTGTATTGTGAAAGAGTCTTTGAAGAAAAAAACATCATATGCAATATACATCATTGTACACTAAAATATGTTACTTTTCATTGTTGATATATAATTTGAATTGCTTCATCCCATGTTAGGATGAGCACAGCAGCATTCCCATCTCCAGCTGCTGAAATGGCAGAAATGAATCGAATTCAATATGAAATTGAATATACTGAAGGGATCAACCAGAGAATGAGAGTTCCAGAAAAACTCAAGGTAGCACCACCAAATGCTGACCTTGAGCAAAGTTGTCCAGACGGAGGGCTTCCAAATGCCAGTGTCACAATGCAGGTGCCAGAACGGATTGTGGTGGCAGGTATGTTTAGTTTTAGAGTTCTTAACTTAATTATCCTCGTGATAGATTACAGGGATTCGATAAATTTGAATGGGGAAAAAAATCACAACTTTTAAAAATGTATTGTTTTTTTAAAAAAATGTAATATTAAATTTTTGAATATTTTGATCATTATATTTGAGCATAACCAATTTATTTTGTAATGTCTATGTCCTTTATGCATTTAAATACATTTTTCTGAGAAGGGGTTTGTAGCATTCATCAGTTTTTCAGTGCAAAATATGACACAAAATAAGAACCCCTTCTTTTTTCGTTACCTCTGTATCTAGCTACTGTATTTTATACGTGTAAGTGTAGCGTATTGCGTATATTATTTAAAAATTGTATTTGTTATCTGTAGGCAAATATTATGTAATGATTCCATAACCATCGCCTACAATCACCAGATAATCTTATTCTTTGGATCACTCAGTACATTTATGGTTGAAGTTAAGTATAAAACCCTAGGTTTCTGCAATCCATTAAAACACAACGAATAATGTATTGTTGACTTGAAAATTAACTCTTTTTAGGTAATAGTGAAGACATTCCACTTTCTAGACCCCCAGATCTAGATCTTCTACAGTCAACTCCATTCAAGTCTCTGTCACTGAAAACACCTCCCCGTGTTATTTCACTTAGTGATCGTCCGCTAGATTTTCTGGACCTAGAGAGACCTCCTCCTCCAACTCCTCAGAATGAAGAGGCTAGTATATTTCCTTTCTTCCTTGCTAATATCACATTTTATTTTAATACTTTATTAAAGCCAAAAACAAAAGACTAAAAATGTTCTGCATGATAATCCTGTTCAGAATACAGAGATTTTCTGAATTACAATGACCAGAATTTCTATTGCTAACAATGCAATCATAAAGTGCAGTGTCACACAACTGCGTTGTTTAGCGATGGCCATCCCTGCAATCCTGCTGCAGTTGTTAAGCGAGGATTGTGGGTCATTAAATAAGCAGCTACTTGCAACTTCCTGCCAACTCCAATAACCATAGTCTGTGGGGAAGTCCACAAGAAGTTGCAAGTTGCAGGAGATTCACAAGCAGACTGATAGGTAGGTAAGTGACTACTGCTGGTGGGGGATGGTGCACAAGTTAGTATAAGTAGTGGGGGAAGCAGGAAAGTAGTGTCATGGGCTTGAAATGGATGCTGCTGGATGGGTGCAAGTGGCTGAGAGTGTTCAAGTGGCCAGGGGGTCACAACATAAGCATAGCAAAGTATGTGGAGGGTGTTCAGGTGGCTGGCATGGTACAAATGCAGAAGAGCTGTGGGAGGGTGTGGAAATGGGGAAGATTCCCCAAGCAACTTGCAACCTTCCTTGCAAGCTTTCCTATTGACTTTGGGGGGAGGGAAGGTCACAGATTATGTTCATGTGACATGGAATGATGCAAACTTAATAAGTGTGAAGCAGTTGCCAAGGGCCCAAATCATGATCATGTGACCATGAAGGAACGGAATAACTGGAACTTTGAGGACCGATCGTAACCACCATTCATTCAGCATTGTAATAACTTTCAACCGTCATTAAATAAGTGGTTACCTGAGGACCACATAGAATATAAAGTCTATTCAATATGGATCTTGAATAAGAGTAAAGATATTATCAGAGTAGCAGTTTTTATAAAATAAGCCGATTATTTGTTCTTAGTTCACTAGTATTCCTTCTATAATATTGTATATTAATAAAATTATTTTGTTTAAAGAGCTCTGCTGTGATTAAAAAGCTGAAAGAAAATTTATGCCTTTTTAAATATTCTTTTATCTTTGTTAACAGAAGCTGACTGTTACAGGAGTCATAAATAATTTTAGTCATTTTAATAACTTTAGTTATTACACTGTAGTTTCTACACAGTAGATTGCTAGTGTTTGAAGGTTTATATCATTGCACATTATTTCAAAAATAAGCTTATATTAGTTTTTGCAAAAGGTTGAGGTTGAGATTCAGAATACAGGAGGTTATTCTGAGACTATCCTGGTGAGTTAATTATAAAAGTGAGAGCTATGCCGTCATTCACAACTGTTTACAACTACTATTCATCTATTTTTATTTCCATATACTAAAGTTTAATACCCTAAAGTAGCACTTTAAATTCTTTTTTAAAAAATTTAAGAATTTATATAGTGGTAATAATATATAATTAGGCATATAGGGCACAAGTTCACTTTTCTAAGGGGATATGATAGAATGTAGTGAGGATGTGGATCCCCAGGACGGAGTGGGTGTACTCCAGGGGGAGAAGGGGCAACTCAGCCCAGATATTGTGTATGAGAGAAAGAAGGTGAAGACAGCCCCTCCCTAATAGTTCACTGAGTATATTGTAGGTGCAGATAGGAGAGAGCATTTAATTTGGCAAGACTTTATTTACAGGTGTGAAAATATTCAGCTTGAAAGAATTACCATATATCATTCTTGGTTTTGAGCCTGATAAGCATATCATCTAAATCTCCAGATTTACTGGGTGCACAATAAATTATAGTTATCTGACATTGTCCTTACTTAACTCAGGTTTTAAGTGCTAATGCATAAGTGATAGTTATTCAGTTTCTAAGTATAGAGCTGATAACTGACTCATAAAACTTTTATCTGCCCATAATTTATTTAATGATGTATCTTGATATCCATCTACAAAGACAATCTGAAGAATTGCTATTGGCTTTATACTATTATAGAAGTTTGGAAGAAAACAAGCTGACTATCAGATCTTGGCATGCTGGTTTGGAAATAGATACTACGCAAACTAGTGAAATTCTATTTTTTTGTGATAGCAGAATCTTGAAATCTGATGAAGATTCTTTTTTCTTCTCTTATATCAAAGAGAATAATTTTGGGGTAATCTTGAGGAGTTTCCCCCCCCATCCCTCTCTAAGCTGATATTCTATCATGATGACTGAATTTCTTTATCAATACTATCTCCATATGCCTCAACATTGGGAATCCTGATTTATATGAAATGCTACATGAGATTTCCTGATTATTTTAGCTGCTCCAGGTGAAAGGAGTAATCAAGCAGGAACAATCAGGCAGTATTCACATTTTTTCACTTCCAATAAGCTGAAATTTGTCTGAATTTTTAGAATTATATATGAATCTACACACCTAGTTGTATAGGAATCTGGATTAGAGTTATTTCTGAATTACACATTTTAAAAATCATGGCTTGCTAAAATACAGGGAATCATTGGGTTTTGAAATAAAGATCTTACAGAAAATCCAGAGTTTAAAAAACTTGTGTTAGTCAAAATCAATTGTCTATTAGATTAAGCTAGCATTATATTAATTAATGCTATTGATGTAGTAAAATACTATCTTTTATTTTATTTTATTTTTTTGTTTTTGTTTTCTTTTTTGGCAGATTCGGTCAGTAGGAAGACTGAAAAGAGAACGTTCAATGAGTGAAAATGCAACTCGTCAAAATGGCCAGTTGATGAGAAATGAAGCAGTGTGAGTAGAAAATAATTATGAATGCATCTCTAAATGAAACCTGATCTGCATTTTTTTCTTAGTTCTTGATTAAGAAATGCTTTCAAGGGTTGATTTGATCTGTTTACAGTCCTTTGATATTAGCCTTGAGGCTCAAAATTGATCTTATCTGTTCATAAATAATACAATGAAAATGCTAAAGAGCTACAGCTGCTTCTTTTAATCCTTTGGATTTCTTTGCTCTCATTTTTAAATGTACAAGGAATAATACTAGGCAGTTGCATCCGTATTTTTCTTCATAACAATAAATTAGGATAACTTAAGTACTCAGCATTATCCTCATTGCATTAGTATAATGCAGCGAGATGGACAGTAAACAAATATAATAACTAACTAAACCACGTGTATGAAGTCATGTGATATATTGCACCGTTAATCTTTAAATCATGGGTACTTCCCTGATGTCCAGCACATTCTTTGTTTTGTTTTTAGATGTTCTAATTACATAAAAAAGAAAGCTAGGAAGTTGCACCTTTAATCCCATTTCTTCTCAAGGGTGTCCGCATGGCTCACGAATTCATTTTTTGAAAATAAAAAGTGGATATTGATAGCCCAGTGTCTTTTTGGGAAGCAACTACTTTCCCAATAAAGACAACAAAAGCCTTAGGGGAGGAGCTTAGGGAGGAGATGGCTAGCAGCAGCCATGTCTGTTATTATAATATGTATGTTTTCTGACTGGCTATGTTCATCATGACAGCCATTTTAGGAATATGTAAGCCATCCTACCATGGCAGCCATTTTAAGAATGTGCTCCCAACATGCTGTTAATTTTATAGGTGTTCCCCTGAATAATTTCTTAAAGGTTTTCCATCTTGTTTCTGTCACCTGCAATTGAGAAGAGCTGCAATGAGGAAGCTAGATGAAGCAACTAACTGGTCTACTCCCTGAGATGCATGTTATATACAAAGAATAAACAGTCCAGAGATATAAATAAATTAAGATGTGTTAGATCAGAGGTTTTCAACCTTTTTTCAAGCCGCGGACCTCAAAACATATTGTTGCTACACGACGGACCCCATTCCCACAAATTCAACTAATTACTGATTGACAATTCATGTATATTACTTGGTCCAAAATTTTCTTGATCTGCCATGGACCCCAGGTTGAAAAGCTATGTGTTAGGCAACAACAGTCTATTCTGAAACTCTGCCTAGTCAAAACCAATTTTAAATGTAAAGAACCATATGATAACAAAGCAGCAATCTTGAAGTTTCCTGCCAGCTGCTAGCATTTGAACCGAGCAGCTATATCAGTCATTTGATGACATTATGGTGAGGTATATTATATTGCATTGTAAGGATTGGATATTATTTATAAATTTGTCTATCATTTCATTTGCATTTGCTAATATATATTTTTCTATTAGTGTCAATTTTTGCAAGTAAATGATTCATAACTATATCAATTTTCTAAATGCATCTGTGATAATTGCAAGGAGATCTTATACCTTCTCTTCTTCACATGTCATCTTATTATTTCAGTTAGATATTTCACACAAGCTGTGTTCAAAGGCCTTAACTTTTTATTGATGTTTTAATCTTCGGTTTTAGATATATAAACTGTTACCTTTATTGTCCAAATTTATTATCCAGCATTCTTAAAAGAATTTTTAGTTCCATTTTTTTGTCTACATAAGGAATAATGATATTTAAATGTTGTCATCATTGCATTTGTCCACAGTGGTGTGTGTAAGTGCCTAACTGGGTCATCTTTTGACATACAATGATGTATAAATGCTCCCCCAAACTAATAATTAGATCCATGAAGTGATGAATAATTAGATCCATGAAGTTCAATGTGGATTTTTTTTTTCATGTTTTCTGTACTGAGAGTCCTTCGGGAGAAGGGCGGTATATAATTCTAAACAAACAAATAAATGAGCAACCATAATGCCTTTTCTGCTAATTAATTTAAAGAGGACACTTTCCAACAGTCAGAACTCTTATTCATGTTAGCACAATATTGAGACTGACTGGAAAATAAAAATGTCATGATACTAGTCATCTTTTATAGCTAAAAATGAAATATAAGTATGTTCACTAACATTTAATTATT
Source organism: Pareas carinatus (assembly GCA_032468095.1). Taxonomy (NCBI): domain Eukaryota; kingdom Metazoa; phylum Chordata; class Lepidosauria; order Squamata; family Pareidae; genus Pareas; species Pareas carinatus. Next base: position 131,005 of record JANHFO010003639.1, on the reverse strand, counting down.
CATTGTTTACTGCATTCTGTCAACATTCGTTTAGCTATGTTACCTGAAATGAGGCTTATTGAATTGTATTGCAGTATGAGACACATTTAATTATGTACATACACATACACAGATGTACATACATTGTATGCATGTATGTTTGTGTGTAACAAATTCATCTTGTGAGCAAATTCTGGAACTGTAGAATTTTTTTCCCTCTTCAATAAATATTATATCTTTATTGGGGAAATTTCTTCATAAATAGTAACTAGCTGGGATGGAAGAGAGACACTGTTTATATTTTGCTTTCCACAAATGAGATGTATTTATTCAAGCTTTTATTATATTTTATCCCATCTTTTTATATATAATTTAAGGTGGCGACTTGAGGATGGCCAAGTAATCTCTCATGTGCCTAATATAGGTCAGTTTAGAAAAATGCAACATGTGTCAGTTGAATCATATCTTTGATTCATTATCTTCAGGTCTCAGTGATTTTGAATAAGACCATACACTTTAGATTTTATTGCCAGAGATTTTTTATAAATATTACATAAATTCAAGGATACTTATAGCAATATAGTGTGCAGAGTCAGATTTATTTCATCAATATGTATAGCATCTACATGTAAAGTTTTTTGATGTAAAATAAAATTGCTTTAAGCAAACAATGAGAAATGGTGGACTTTGTACTATTGTTTTAGAGACGTTGACTACATTAAACTAATGATAAATAAAAATGGAACTTCATCATTAATATAACTTGAATGGAAGAGAGAAACTCAGAATAGTTTTGTGCAGAAAGGCCAGTCTTGGTTTGCATATTAATAACATTATTTTTGGAACTTCAAACTGAAAAGTATTACATATATGCTTATATGTTTAGTTTCCACAATTATGGGAAATTTGATATCACTTGTTATGCCAGCATTAATACGATTCATTTCTTTGTAAGTGCCTGTGTGTAAATGATCCTGCGTCAATCACTATGTGTATGTTCCTTACAGTACATGTCATCCAAAACCTAGGAAAGGGTGTTAACTGAGAGCTGACCATTGCTTTGCTTGCATTGGGTTCAACATTCACTTTCCACATAGGCAAATAAGCTCTGAAAAATCTCAAATTCTTGAGAACCGCTGCCAGTCAAAATAGTACTGAGCTTAGTGAGCCAATGACTTGGTTTAACATAAATTCATTTATTTTGTTCTAACAAATTCTTGTTACGAATTTTAATGTCTGGGTTTCAAACACTATATGTGGGGAAATATTTGTGATACTAAAGCAATAATTGAAGTATTTTTAAATGTATAAACTCATTTACTCACAGCTACAAGTGAGGCCAAGTTTTAAACAATTTTTAATTTGTATCATGTTATTATACTGAGAAATTTAAGAAAGAGTCATTGTCCCTCCAGACAAATCTATTGCCAAGAGCTTGATTTATTTTAAGTTAAGTTACTTTTAGATCATTGATAGCAAAATTCTCTGGGTGGAAAATAGAAAATATACAAAAAATCCAATTTAACACCAAAACCAAAAACAAGAAATCTATTTAGCTGAAAGAATACTGGGGGCTCCACTGTAATTTAGGCCTCAAAACAAACAGATCATAGTCTGATATCAAAAAGTCATCAAGATTTTACTACATTTTAAGAATTCATAAAATTTAACTGATTAAAAATAAATTGTAAATGGAGAAATTGAATTGTTTGTCACCAGAAAAGGAATATATAAATATATTTAGTTGAAAGGAAAATGGTCCAGAATTTAAGTTGAAGTACACCTCCAAACAAAGAGTTAAAGTTTTTTAAAAAAATCTACTTGTGTTATCATTTTCTTAATCTAAGTTAAACCAAGATCAGTTATGTGAGATAATATAGTCTTTTAGGTAAATCCTATAGTAAATACATAGGCATCATCTGTAGGTCTTTTTTTGCTTAGAATAGTTAGCTGCTGGTGATATTCAAAGTCATAAGATCAGAGACATTCGCAAAACTGTTCTTAATTTCCTTGGAAGAATGCTTTTGTTTTTTATTTATATATTATTCAGGATTGTTTTATTGGATGCCAAATTGGTTTTTATTATTTGGGCACTTTTTAAATTCAGCCATTATTTAATGTTTTTAGAGCTGTTTTTAAGTTTTGGTATTGTCTATATTGTGCTTTTATCTGGCTGTACACTGCCCTGGGTCCCATGCGGAGAAGGCCGATATATAAATTGAATAAATAAATAAATAAATAAATTTTGCTGGCAGCTTTTCTACTTTGTATTTTATGTAAAACATGACTCCAAGCTGTCAACATTATTTCATATGGCTATAATTTCAGAATATAATCTAATATAATCTTCCTAAAGTGTTTAGGAATCCCTTGTATAAAATATAAAATGTAGTTTCAGTTTAGGATTCACAAATACCTAAATAGCAAATTTCCATTCTGTCCATTATTTTTGAAAGATTTTTTTTCAGAATAAATGCTTGAATGAGTTTCACTTATTCAGGATATGTCTAAAAGTTATCATCAGTGCCTCTGCTCTCTTAATTGTTTCTTTTGCAGTCTCTTTATTCTCATAATATCCACAAAGCTTTATTTTATTTTGCAAAAAGTAAATGTCATTATAGTTTTATCTAAACTTCATATCTGAGAGCACTTTCAGAATAGTTCCCTTCTATAGTTTAATATAATTCAATATTTGAGCCTATAGTATTTTATACTGTACAGCAGGTTTTAACCAAAATCACATGTCATTCCTATAAAAAAGAGGGACCAGTGCATGTATTATCTTATCTCTTGTAAATGTTTCTCTTCTCTTCCCATTGGAAGGGGAAGTTATCAGACCTAGATGAAAAACTAGGATCAATCTTCTGATAATGTAATCATAGCTGAATTAAATGTTATGCATGTTTCCCAATAGGTTAGGATCTACCTCTGGGAATTCATTACAGCAATTTTATGTTTGTGTTGTGAAAACCAAACTGTATTTTATCATAGCTATTGTATATTTAATAAATTTAGTAAATATCTACTAAATAATAGTAGATTCTTTACTAATTATCTTAAAAGTGTTTTACTAAAAATCTTTCAGGTTCATTTCAATTCTGTTTGATAACATTTTACTTATTTATGGTAAAGGTGCTAAAAACTGGGACAAACTTAATTTTTCAACAAGGATTGGTAGAGAAAACTTTTTTTCTATCTGAAACCTGATACTGGTGTTTCTCTCTTCATTTGCTATGCTTGCAAAACAGTGTGACACCATCACCTCAACAGGTTCGTGTCTGCTCTCCCCAAAAGTTTTCTGAAGATGGACCTAGTCTTTACACTGCTCGGGGCATTTTGTCGCTTATCCAGTCTTCTACTCGTAGGGCTTACCAGCAAGTCTTGGATGTGCTGGATGAAAACCGCAGGTGATTGGCCATCACAGATTCTGCCAATTTACTGCTTTTTACTTCCTTTTAATTTTCTAGTTTATTAATTTTGATTTTTTTAAAAAAAAAAGTACACAGCATAAAAGTAATCTTTTTTTACTGTATTTTTCTTTCTGTTATCTATGAATGATATTTCCAAAATTCACATTTCATGGATAGTTTGATCAGTTATTTGGGCAAAATGAACATTTAAATAGCCAGTTAAAATTCTCTTCTCCTTGAGAGTATAAAATCATCTTCTTATTATTATAATATTGTAATCATAGAATTTTTTTAAAAAAAATAGATAATAAAAATCCATTAACGTTGAATGGAACTGAATTTAGACTATGATACTAATTTTGCCTGTAATATCTATAATTCTTGTTGGGGAAAAAATGGCTATAGTAATTTCTTCCTGAAAGTTGCATGGAAAAGATAGCTTATGCAGTTTATATGTCTGATTTTCAAAAGCCCTATTTTTTTTAACCTGTTATCAGGCAACTTACCAATGAGGAATCTGTCACATATTAGCTCGTATCTTGAAATTTTATTTATGATATGGTAAGAGCTATTACTTCCACTTTTCCCTAATAGTTAATTTCAAAATTCCATACTAAAAGAACCTGTTTTCATGCAAGCTGCACTTGTTTTTGAATCCAATAATGTTTGTGCTTCTCTTACAAATTCAGAGAAAGGATCAGTATTCTGTTGCATTCTGTTATGTCAGTAGAGCTTTTATTTAGCAACTTTAATCCTTATGGTGATTTCCAAGATCAAATTGGAATCAACATAGGATTTAATCGTTGCTTTTTAAAATTCCAATTCTTTTCCTTTTAGAATTTCCTAACTGAGATTATAATGGTTCTCCAGAACAATAGAACAACCTGTTAACACATCGATTGGAACATATTTCTTTAATCATTTCCCTATTTGAAAACTTTGATGTGCCATATGTCAAAGTTGTTCACTTTCTTTACACCAGGGGTGTCAGATCTCCTGTCATTGTGGGCCAGTGACACTGCCACCACAGCCCCTGCGGCCCACTCTTCCCCCTCC
>JANHFO010003639.1:91462-110095 GCA_032468095.1 Pareas carinatus | reverse complement strand
AACTTTGCCTGATAATGCAGGAGAAGGCTGTATTATTGAAAGCCTGGGCCGACTGGAGAGACCACCAGAAAGCAAAAAAGTTGGCAAAGTGAAATTACCAGAGAAAAAGAGTGTGGCAAAATAACCCAGCATGGGCGTCGTCTTCCGCATGTTGTGCACAGCACAGTTTAAAATGAGTTTGTTCCTAAGTGTATGTAATAAAATAGGAATTAGAGCAATGCGAAAAGAAGAAAGCTTAATGTACTGGTTTTCTGATGGGAGAGAATCGGTTATATTCTATATATATATATATATATATAATGGAAGCAGGGGAACTTGTTGAATGCCTTTTCAAAATGTAATAACTTGTTTGTGCCTTTTTTAAATATCTGTAACTGGGATAGCATATTTTGAGGAAGTAAAAGCAATAGGCCATACCACGTGAGCACATTAGAAGTCACTTTAAGGATTTATAGCAGGAAACAGTTTAAACGTTCAGTTGATCTCTAAATTTGAGAGGTTAGTATATTTTTAACCGTGTTATCTACATAATCTCTAAACCATGCACATAATTTGAAAGAATATGAACTAGTTTTCATAGTCTGTGAAGTTAGACAGCTGTCCAGAATATGTAATCTTCAGTACTTTTACATTTCCCCCCCCAAAACCGTCCTGTTACAATAGACAGATTTAGTTGATCATTTGCAACATTATTTGATAAAGTTACACCAATACACAGGATAACTGTTCTAGGTCTAGATGAAAATTTATTATCTGTACTGGGGTAAATTGATCACGGTCTTGTTTATATAAGAAAATTGTTTATGTATGAGGAAAATGGGAAATTTATTATTTCAAAGTGAACAATATGCTTTATTTTACATTGACAAAGTAATTAATTTTGTGAAGTTGGTATTATGAAATAATGATGAAATAATAGACAATTATCTGTTAAAACAAAGCTGAAATTTAAAAACATTTAGTGTGACAATTGAGCGTATTCTTTTTCATTTGCAACAGTTAAGCTGTTAAGAATCTCAGTAATTTTGAATTGAATTTTACAAGCAATTCTTCAAAATTCAAACAAATATAGCTAAAACTACTGCTGCCATGAAGTCATAAATACCTCTCAGAATAATATATTAATTTTATATAATGGTGGTGCTTTAGGCATTTTGAATCTATTTTTTTTTTTTAAAAAATCATACTTCTTAGTGGTAGATTCTCAGATTGTATATGCTAACCTGTGATATTTGTGTATGAGTTTCATAATTGAGATTCATCTTCCCTTTTTCTGATTCCATTAAAAATAATGACTAAAATTCTCTGTTTTCAGCAACCAACATTAATAGTGGTAGTGGCAGGTATTTTAGAGGTGAAAGCTATCAGGAGAGAATGAAGGCATCAAATAAAGCTGATCCATTCTCAAATTTTTCTATTGAAATCCCAAATAATTTGAAAGAATATGAACATGTTCTTCCTGATAGAGAATTGGAATCTTCAAGATATATTAAGCAGAATATTGTAATCCTGTGTACATGTAGTATATACATGTAGAAGCTGATGATTTTTATATTTCTAAAACACTTTTTAATGGTTGTGTGCGATATATACCAAAATCATTTTCAAACACAAATTCATAGTGTCTTAGCGAAGGTTGTGTCACTCACAATCAAATACAGCACAGTTCTCTTCAATGGTATTCAAGTAAGACAACCATTTAATAATGAGAAAAAATGATAGAATTAAATCTGTTGTTCCTTTTGAACTGCCATAACATTTTGTTTCATAGAACTCAGTAAAATAATGGCTGTGATATATTTTATTATGACAACCAATATCTTTTATAGGAAATATTTTAAGAAACATTCAGCCCTAGTGAGACTAAAGGTACAACTGCCAGATTAATGGGAAATTGAAATACAGTGAAACCTTGGATTGCGAGTAACTTGGTCTGCAAGTGTTTTGCAAGACAAGCAAACATTTTAAATAAATTTTAACTTGATAAATGAGCGATATCTTGCATTACAAGTGTAGCGGGAGGGAACTCCAGGACTCCAGCTGGGAAGAGTCAAGCCCTGGAGCTCAGCTCAGTGGAACAAATGTGCTGAATATCTGATTTGGCTGTTGGGGCATTTGCACCGCTCAGCTGGACTCTTAGGCTTCCCTTGTGTCAAACAGCTGATTTGGCTGTTTGGGGCATTTGCTGTTGTTCAGTGCAGAGGGAAACCCCGGAGCCCAGCTGAGCGGCGCAAATGCCGCTAAATCAGCTATTTAGCACAGGGGGAAGCCCCCAGAGTCCCAGCTGACTGGCACAAAACGTGTGATGATGAATTCACACCAAAGAGGGCTGACTGAAAGAAAGGGGAAGGAGAGGGGAGAGCAGAAGGCAGAGTGAGGAGGAGACACATGGGGAGGGAAGCCAGAGGAGAGTGGAACAACCGGAGAGCAGTTTTATTTTTACTTTATGTTTCATATTAATCATTTTTATATGAATATTTTTGGGTTGTGGGAAGAATCATCTGAGTTTCCATTATTTCTTATGGGAAAATTGACTTTGATATACGAGTGCTTTAAATTACAAACACGTTTCCGGAACCGATTATACTCATAATCCAAGATTTTACTGTAAATGTATTAGTTTTTGACATTTCTGGAATTTGTAATAGATAAATATAATTGCAAAATAATAAAATTCAAAGTATTTTTAGCAAAATTTAATGTTTGGTTTCACCATAATCAAAATAGTTGAATTTTGAGTTCTCTAGCATTTTTATGTTTCTGATCCCATATCATTAGTCAAAACTGAAACAGATGAAACTTTACTACTTTAAGACTAAAAGATCTGTATCCATAGGAATTCTAAAAGCCTGTATAGTGCTTATATTTTTTAAAAGGCAAATGTCTTAGTGGTTTATGAACCAACATTTTAAATTGATAGCTATCGCCAAACTCTGAGAACTGTAAAGTCATTTAGAGATATATTATTAGGCTCAATTTTTCTACAATATTTGAATCAAAACTTATTTCAAAATTAAGAAACTGTCATATTTGTCATATCTCATGATTTATTAGGTATAATACTATGTTTATCACTAGTAACTTTAAACTGTAGTTAAGTTCTTTTACCTTGAAAGATTTCTACAATCACTCTTTTTAAAAAAATATTTTATAGGAGAGGTTTAAATCCACCTCACAGAGTGAAGTCCATTTCAATGACCACATTCACACAGCAAGAAATAGAATTTCTTCAGAAGCATGGGAATGAAGTAAGTATTTAGTATAGAATGCATAAGCAAATTGATGGAGAATATAATTTTAATGAGTGTATTATATTAGTAAAAAAGATAACACAAGTTCTCAACATAAGAACATGAAATTTTCCTGGATTGTATATACAGTAAGTACACTGGTATTTGTGAGCTGAAATTGAATGCTAATTTGACCCATGTAGTGTGAATCAAACTGTTAAGTTTCATTTATGCATTTCAGCTTTTCCTTTGCCCTCTTTATGTGAACTTTTCAGCATGGGTGGAACCTCCTAGAAATATGAGTGGTATTTCCTCAAATATTTTTTCCTGTTAATATTGCATCACAGTAGTGCTGTTGAAGCATGCTGGGGCTATGTTTTATGGGATATAGAAGACAGGAAATTGCTTAATGTTCTTAAAATTGTCAAAATACGCAATACTATATGACATGAATTTAAAGCCTCTTTGTACACATTAGAACGCTATCTATCCCAAGTGCATGAATTCCAAGAGGCTTAGTCACAACACATAGCTTAAGTTGCAGAGTTATATTAGCTAAAATAATGGTAAGAAATGACTGATAAATCTTGAACTTTAAATGAAACAGTTATATTTTTATTTGATCAGTTATTTTTTTAGCAAATGTGATTATTATTTGCTCCCAACCCATGACATTTTGCTGCTGCCAAATAAATTATAACGAGGTTTTTGTAGATTATTGTTTTTCTTGGTAAAAGAAAAATCTAATTAATTAGAAGATGCAGAGGAATTATCTGAATAAGAAGTAAGAAGTATTTCAGTGCTGTTCCATATATAAAAATGTTGTTTTACTTGAGTTTTAAGAATATAAGTATCCAAAATTAGCTGAAACACTGAAAACAATATACCGTAGCTGGTATGCAAGGAATGCAGATGGATAGTTGAAAAAAATCATCTCACTAATTCACAATTGAAATCTGCTGCACAAAATATACATTTAGCTTTAAATACTTTTGACCCTGGAATTTGAATGCCAGCACAGACTAGAGTCTCCTTGAATAGAAAATTCACTCCAACCTACCTTTTTTTGAGAGAGAGAGAGTATGTAGCAGGTAGGGAGGATCTGTTAATGCTGCTGTTAAGTAAGAATCAGAAGTCTTCATTAATCTAATGCAAATCATAATAGATCCTTCAATGAATCCAGATCTGCTTCTGCTCATTTTGTATATCTCCGCTTACTTCCTAATATTTAAGTATACAGCATGTCACTCCTTTGCACTATTTTCAGAGGAAATGTATAGTCACTCATAGTTTAGCAGCTACCTTGCTTAGTAACCATTTGCAAATATAATGGTACTAATAAATTTTTTAAACAACATTTTGAGACCAGTGCTTCCATTCACAACCAAATTTCTGAATCCTGATAGCAATGCATTCTGAAGTTAATTTAACACTAGTATTGCTGCTAGTAATACTAGTAGCATGTTGAGAATTTATTTAAATGAAACAACAGCAACCAAAGATGGATCTTTCAGTCATATGATTCACTTAGTGATCATTTTGTGTCTGATTTAAGGAATGAATTGAAGATTCTAAATGAGAAGAGGTTGTATAGTAAGGGTTACTTTATCTTTGAAACCTAGAGATATTGACAGTCTCCCAAGAAATAGTCTTAAAAAGCCAGTGTACACAGCAGAGTGGCTGCTACTTAATATATTTAATTGTGTAATATGTGAAGATTATTCGTATTATATGGTTCCAAAGGAATAAATAGTTGCAGATAAAGTGATAAAATACCATAACAAATTCTTGTGTTTACAAAATATTTGCCATAAATATAGAATTAATGGAATCAAACAGGCACAATAGTAGGATAGAGCACATATTTATTTAAAACTTTGCTTCCTGCTTTCCATTAAAGGAAACCCTCAGATGTCCCACAAAAACAGCTGAGGACCTCATTATCAAATTAAAATTATATAATGCTTATGTTTTACTAAACTAACAAATGCTTTCAACGTTTGCATTTTAGGAACTAGAAAATTAGCTCACTAAACTAATGTTTATGTTAAATAATAGAAAATAATTAACTAGAACACTAGTTAATAATTTGCTTGTGCAAGAACATTATTTCAAAATTCTTCTTTTGAAGCTTTGCTGTATTCTGTCGTTCTACTACAAATATTAGTATGTTGCTATAATTGTTGTATACATCTTAACATTTACAGTGTTGCAGAATTGCTCAATATATGAATCTTATTTTCTTTGTTTTTTTTAAATGAAACCTCGAACCAGTGTTCCGATCATCCAATGCTTTATGTAAAATAATAACATCCAGGAGAAATTATCCTTTATTATTATGAAATATTATTCTCTGCCTTTGCATCAAATGTTGTTATAAATGTATGCACTTATTTGAAGGTCTTTGGATAATTAAGTTCTTTTTGAGAATGCCCTACAAAAAGATGTAAGTATCCTCTGAATAAACACTGTCTAAAACGTTTTCTGGTCTTCCAAGTAATATACCTTAGTGCAGGGATCCCCAGCCCTCAATCTAATGACCGGCACTGGTCCACGACATGCCAGCAACTGGGCTGCACAAGCATGCTGATCCCCATTCATGGGATGTAGACTGCACACAAAACCATGCCTCCTTTGGTCCATGGAAAGACCTTTCTCCATGGAATCGGTCTACGGTGCCCAAAAGGTTGGGGAGGGCTGCCTTAGTGTAACATGCATACCAGTAGCTTCTAGATTCCTTATTCAATCTATTCATATTGAAAATTAAAACCTTTCATTTAGAAAATTCTTTATTCCCATATGTCACATGATATAAAAAGTAAAAAACAAAATGATCCAAATATTTATTACCACTTTAATAGAATTTTATACCATACATGTACAGTCTTTTCATACAAAACATGTAATTTATATTTCTTGAACTGTTTGTGCTGAAAAATAATATTGGTAAAATAATGTATTCATCTATGACTCTTGTTGAAAATGGATAACTTGAGAATGAAAGGGGTTCACTAGCAATTGTTTAAAAATACTCTTACACATACCTACTTGAGTTTGGAAGTATTAAAGTCTTGGCATTTGTTTTAGTAACTTTAAACTGATGATCAAAGTTATGTGCCATCAAGGAAACAATTTATCAAAGAAAGTAAGAGCAACAATTGTACACTCTCAATGTTTATCTTTTTTATTTGATTGTATTTTAACTGGTTTTTAACTATTTGGCTTGTTTTATTGTGTTCTTATAGCATCGCTACATGAGATTTCTACCATTTGTTCTGACATCTGGTTTGCTTGCTTTTGTTTCTTGATCTTTGCCAGTTTCTTCACACATTCTTAGATAGAACCTTCAAGTTTTTATTCTAAATTCCTCTGTTTGTTTATCAATCACGTACGGGGGGCTTCAAAGAGATTCCTGACATTCTCCTTGAAAGCATGACCTTCTGACTGAAAGTGTTTAATTCCAGGCCATTTCAGTTTGTTGATATGATCCTGTAGTAGATTCATTTAACACTAACACTTAGAAATAGCACTTAGGCTTATATAACAACTTCACGGTGCTTTACAGCACCCTCTAAGTTGTTTACAGAGTCATCATATTGTCCCCAACAATCTGGGTCCTCATTTTACCAACCTCGGAAAGATGGGAGGCTGAGTTAACCTTGAGCCAGTGAAGATTAAACTCCTGGCAGTGAGCAGAATTAGCCTGCAATACTGCATTCTAACCACTGCGCCACCACAGATCATTTTATATTTTATTGTGTTGAGCTTCCCCATGTTTATGTTTCTTACATTCCCAGTAATTCTGTTTTTGTAGCTTTGGGTTTTCTTCTCCTATATGGCAGAATCAGCAACTAGATGTCCTAAATGTTTAAACTAGTCATGTCATAAACAGCGCTAGCACTCTGAAAGATCCTTGGTTCTTTCTCAGTAGCATGTTGAGGACAGCCTAACTGAGGGGCCCCAATACTATTTTGTCAGTCATTTCTTATTTTCTATCCATGTGGTTCTCTTGATTTAAAATACAGGAGTTACTTTCCATAACTTTATCCCACCAAGATTGAAATTTTCTGTGTGACTAAAGTCATTATCCATTTCCATTGTTCCTATAGTAGCCATCCACATCCTTTATGCTTTGGTGATTCTGCCGGCATTAGACAGGTAGTGCTCAGATTATGACAGCAATTTAGGCCAGGATTTCTCCATTGCTAAGTGATGCAGTTGAAAAGCATGACATCATATGACCAGTTTGCTTAGTAATGACAATTCATACAGTCCTGGTTGTTGTCGTAACCCCAAGATATGTGGGTCGCTAAGTGGGAAGTGGCAGGAATCCCAGTTAAGGAGTGTGGGGGTGCCATAGGGAAGTAAGTGAGACCCTGCGCAGGTTGCATGCGAGTTAAGGCAGAGGGTGCTACAGTGCAGCGGGAAGGCTGAAGCAAGGAGGGAACAGGTTAGTGCAAGCACGAGGAGGCGAAGAAAAGGAAGAGGCAGGGCAGAGTGAGTACAGGGAGGTTGAGGGAAGGAAGGGGGTCAGTACAAGCAGAGAGTCCATGGGAATAAGGATGCGGTTCAATGTTCAGGAAACCTGAGGGTGGGCTTACCAGAGTGATTTGCACATTTCCTGCCAGCTGCCTCATCTGTTTTGTTTTGAGGAAGGTCACAAATGGTGATCATGTGACTGGAATAGTTCAGCTGTGATGTTAGCTGGTTGCCAAGCACTCAAATCATAGACATGTGGTGATACTATGACTGCTGGAATTTGTAGAACCAGTCATAAGTTTAAAAGCAGTGTGTGGGTGTGTGGGTTTTTATTGTTTGTAAGGTGCCCAGAGTCACTGAGACTGAGTGGACAGCCATATAAAACTTCTAAATAAATAAATAAGTACTATTTATTCAGCACTATCAGAACTTTGAACAGTTGCTGAACAAATAGCTGGTAAGTGAGGATTGCCTCTACACTCCAGCCATTCTTCATTCATCCCTCTTAGGAACAACTTTCAGCCCCTCATTCTCTTTCGAGTTAGTATGGTAGGACTTGCAGGGCAATGTATGCGTATGTAATATTATCATTGAATATTGCTTTATGCTAGTTGATGACAAAAATAAACATGTTGCTAAAGTAATCGCATAATTTAGTAATTTAGTTGTAAGTATTTAAAATTTTAGTCGTCTATTACAGCATTTCTATTTATTGTATGCTTTAGTTCATTTTATTTTTATCAACCTATGTAAAATATTTTACAGAACCTATAAAAAACATCATCTGACGTATGTAATTCTGCTCCCAAACTATGTGTTGTACTGATCGTTAACCATAACAAAGTTTTTAATGAATTCATGTTGGGAAAATGAGTGGGTTTGAATATGTACACAACGCTATTAGATGATATCTCAGTCTGTTTAATATAGTATAGGTAGTCCTTGACTTATAACTGCAATTGAGCTCAAAATTTCTGTTGATAAGCGAGACAGTTAAGTGAGTTTTGCTTCATTTTATGACCTTCTTGCCACAGTTGTTAAATGACTCATCAGAGTTGGTAATTTAGTAACACAGTTGTTAAGTGACCATCTTTCCCAGTGACTATGCTTGTCAGAAGGTCACAAAAGATGATCACATGATCCTGGGATACTGCAACTGTCTCACACACATGCCAGTTGCCAAGCACCCAAAGTTTGATCACATGACTATGGGGTTGTTGCAATGGTTGTAAGTGAAAAACAGTCATAAGTCATTTTTTTTCAGTGCTGTTGTAGTTTTGAACTGTCCCTAAAGGAATAATTATATAAGTAGAAGACCACCTATATTTTAGTTCATTAAGTGATCAGATTAAAGTATACTTAATTTAATATTGTTTCTCTTTGAAAAGGTATGCAAACAGATTTGGCTAGGATTATTTGATGACAGATCATCAGCAATTCCAGACTTCCGGGATCCTCAAAAAGTCAAAGAATTTCTACAAGAAAAATATGAAAAGAAAAGATGGTTTGTACACATCTCACTATAATTATATTATAACACTTTTTATAATAAAAAGAATTTGTATAATATATAGAACATTTCCTATTCTATTTCCAGTGGAATGCCTAAACATATACTTGTTTTATTTATATCAATATTTACATTGTGGAGGTATTACTGGAAAATTTCTTACCAAAGTCAAATTCAAAATCGTTGAATCTCCATTGTCATGCATATTACAGTACCCCCACCGAATTTTACTACTGTAAGTACTGCTATTATTACTTTCTACTAGTAGTCCCCAATCAGCTTGCCCTTTTTTCCCCTAGGGTTAAACAGCATTGTGACCATAAGTACTAAATATTAAACTAATTGGCCGAATCCAATTAATTTCTTGAGCAAATTATTGATCACTCTCCAGAGCATGACAGTGTCCAGTTGATTGAATTCTCTGATGCTGTTTCCCCAGAATACCTCTTTAACAACCCCCACTCATTATTATGGTGGAGTTTTCTCAGGCTTAGGCCAGAAGACTTTGCTTTCTTTTTATAACTTATCTAAACTCCCCCCCTAAATCATGTCTTATTTAATTGCTTCAGTTTTAGGGAGATTTAACACATAAAATGAAATTAGGTAAAATATTTTGACTAAACATTTAAACGGTGTCTGTATTTGCATTTATGTATTATGAATATTCACAATGTACATTTGTTTTTTCCTTTAAACTTATTGGTATCGTAAAACTCTTGGCTGAAGCCATTCTTAGAGCTATTTTTAACAGATTGAATTTTTTTCCTTTCCAGTTTTAGTTAAATGTATTTTTTAAGCAAATACTTGTTGCTAATATCTATTTTTCAGCTCTGTACAATAATGTATTTTGCTCAGCTTGCAATAATGTATCTTATTATGTATTACACATAAACACACAGGGTTGCAATTGCAGAAGATGCACTTCAACCAGTTAGATTATATTTACCTCTATTTACTTTCACTATTTACTTTGTACTTTCGTGGTTTGTTTTAGACCACTTACAGCGTAATAATTATTCAGTGCATTTCAATTATATGCCAGTTAATCTTTAAAACCTTTGTTCTTATTGTTTTTCTTATATTATAGCTATTATATTAAAGTGGGTTTATAATTACTTAAGCCAAATTGTTAATTCCAACTCTCTAAAGCCAAAATAGGTTTATTGCATCATCCTTTATTAATGATGGATTTGGGGATGTTATAATAAATACAAATGTTTTAATTTGGCATTTTAGGTATGTTCCTCCAGAACAAGCAAAAGTTGTGGCTTCCGTCCATGCATCTATATCTGGGTCTTCCGCTAGTAGTACAAGCAGTACTCCAGAAGTTAAACCACTTAAATCTCTCTTAGGAGAGTCTGCACCATCACTGCACTTAAATAAAGACACACCTACACAAGTAAGTAATGTATTTTTAAAAAGTATGTGAATTGAACATGCATTCAATAAAATATTTTAGTTGGTGCATTGTCCATTACTAATAAATCTGTTCTTTAAAATCTTTCTTCAGACTCATGCTACTTTCCTATTTTCAGTTTATACTATGTATCAGTTCTGTATCACTTTATTTTGCCCTAAGAGCTTTCAGGGAATCTCTCTAGTCAACAATTCTATCCAGTTCTACTTTTTCTGTTAACTAAACAAAACTGGTTTTTCCATAGTGACAGTATTTTAGTAGCTTTTACTTAAAAGTTGCTCCCTGTTCTTTTAGGAGACCTACCTTCCATTCTCCCAATATCTAAGCTTCTATAGTACTGATATATTTTGTCAGTTTCCTAGTCTTTGGTCTCCTTAATTTTTTCTCACACTTCTGTTTCCTCAGTTACCGTGTTTCCCCGAAAATAAGACACTGTCTTATATTCATTTTTGCTCCCAAAAGAGCACTAGGTCTTATTTTTCGGGGGGTGCCTTACTTTGGGGGAAATTTCTCTGCAGAGTGGGCTGAAACTTGCAGCGCTCCGAATCTGCGCGCTTGCAGACACCCGGGAGACTGCTGAGAATCGCTTTGGAAGCGCTTCTGGGAACCGGCAAGCGCGCAAATTCCGACCATCCCGGCTGGCTGCAAACTCGCGGATTTGAAGCGCTGCAGGTTTCAGCCCTCCCCATTTCTCTGCACCCCGCTCAATCAGGTAAAGAGCTGCCCGGGGGGGGGAGGTGTTATTTGGGGGTAGGGATGGGCGATCTACCGTGTTTCCCGGAAAATAAGGCATTTTTCGGGGGATGCCTTATATTCCTCCGAGAGGCAAAAATGTAGGTAGGTCTTATTTTCAAAGGATATCTTATTTTCGGGGAAACACGGTAGCTTCACTAGAATCTAGGAGTGAATTATATTGTGTGTCTCACAAGAATGTTTGAATGTTTCATGCAATTTTGTATTAGTCTACTGGTGTGTGCCAGATCTGTAGCATATTACAGTGTAGAATTAAATTACATCATCTGGATGAAAAATAAGTTGACTTATAAAAATGATGTTTTTCTATATTCGGAATAATACTCTGGTTTACTCTAGTTACTCCACTCATGCTTGTTTAACTCACTGCAATTTGTTTACAGTCTCCTGTTACAATTCGGTCTCAAGGGCAGTCACAAGAAAAGAAACAATTCGATCTTCTCAGTGATCTTGGGTCAGACATATTTGCTGCTCCTGCTCCACATACCACAGCTACTGCAAATTTTGCTAATTTTGCACACTTCAATAGTCATACAGGTAATTTTATTTACTATCTTGGATTTGACAGTGATGATTACTAAGATTGAGCATATATATATACATATATATATCAAAAATTTATTTGTATGACCATTGGTTTAATGGGTAACTTATCCCAAAATGTATGCTTAATAACTGAGGAATGTTAATAATGCAAGTTTACAGAAACCTAAACCTAAAATAAGAAATAAGCTATGAAAACCAAACTTGCTGGCTTCTGTAATACCTGCAAGGATTTGAGAAAGAAGAAGAGATAGTCAAATTTGTTTTAGTCAAGGCCAAATAGAATAGCATGTAAAATTATGAGATTATGAATCTTTCTAAACATAATAATTTAAGCAAAATAGCTAAGATATTAGCTATGATTACATAATTATCATAGGAACAAAATTTACAAAGTGAATAGTTTATGATTAAATTATTAAAATTACATATGATAGTGTATTACAATTTATATTTAAAACAATAGTCATATCCCATCATGAAAGTAATGAAATATAAAATATCCAATGCTATCTATATAAAGAATAAAAATGAAAATTATGAGATATTCTATGTTAATAGCTTAAAATTAAGACTGTTAAACCAGGTGATTAGAATATTAAACAGTAGATAGAAATAAAATCATGCAGTTTAATAGGGAAGTGGTTCATTAGTTTTTCTTAACTCTCTATATAAGGACAATATTAACCAAGAATGCAATGGGGGGAAAGCAAAAAGCAATCGTGGTTTATATGACTCATGTATAGGCATATATTTCTTTTTAAAATAATTGATCAAGAGCACAAACCTTTTATGTTGTGTAAAAGATCTGATGTCAGAATGGTAAAAAAAAATAGAATATTCAGCATATCAAATGCTTGTTTTTCCTATTATGATTCTCACTGAAATTCTTTAAATCGGCTGTAGGACTGGAATAAAACCTTCCTTGCGTGTTTGGGTGTGTGTTGGAATGAGTAGGAGGACTGTAATAGGCTTTTTAAAAAGCATTTTCAGCATCAGTTCTGATGTCTAAATCTCACACGCTCTTGAATGGCAGGAGGAGGAATTTTCTCCCACTCTTTTTTAACTTGGAGCTATTCAGATATGAAGATATATTAAAAAAAATCTTCCCAACAGTTTAATGTGTGAGTTAACAGTGAAAATGTAGACAATTTTCTGTTGGTTGTATTAGACCTTTATAAATCCTCACTTCCATGTCCCGTTCATAGGGAATCTGTTACCTGATTATATAATGACTTGTAGGTACCATTATACCTTTAAAAAGACTTAAGAGGAAGAAGATGTCTCACATAAGTCATTATCCATAGTTTGCAAATTGATCTAAGTCATTAATTAACTAATAATAATTGTTAATAACTATAATTATTAGGTTTAACAATTTATTTATTGATTTACCATTTATTGATGGTTTTAACTTGTACACTGTCCAGAATCATTTGTTCTATGAGATGGATGACTATGTAAATTTGATAAATAATTAAATTCATAAATATTGATAAATATCAAAAATAAATGAATATTCTATGCATGCTGTTTTTTAGTTTCATTTTCCTTAAACATTTCATTTTTCTGAACTATTATGTAAAACAGTTTTTCCAAATCTGTTGCTGTCTAGAAAGTCTGGTAATCATATTCAAATGCATATGAAGGTCAGCCTTGAGTTATATATTTTAAAAAGATAAAAATGTAAACATAATATTCCTAACTTACAAGAATTCTGGAAGGCAGGCCTTTACTTTTGTGGTGAGGAGTTAACAGTACAGGTAGGACTCATTTAATAATCACAGTTGGCACCAGCAACTTGGTCATTAAATAAAGTGGTCACTGTCAAACTGTTACTATACTATCGTCTTAGCTCAGCTTTCCTATAAATGCAAGGATTGATCTTAGTTACTTTTTCCGTTATTGCTGTAAGTAAATGAGGACTCCTAGCTATGAAGAGTAGAGAATGCCTTTTTTTAAAAGGGCATTAATTTTGATGTTGGTGACATTTACAAGATATTTCATAGAATCCTTGTAATTGGTTGGCTAATGAATCACAATTTCAGTCTCAATTCCCCCCCCACACACACACACATATCCTTTAAGAGCAGAGGGATCTGAGAGGAAGCGGTTTGGTTTTCTACACATCAAAAGCAATGCTGGGAGCCCCAGACATGCTCTGTAAACAGCTTGCAATACTCTCTTGTAATCCTTTACACTTCAATCTCTCTTTTTAGGGGGTGAGCGATATAAAAATAAAACAATTAATGTGAGAATCTCTCTTTTACCTGATCCTTGGAGAGTACTGTAAACAGTTTGCACATTGAAAATAATGTGAGCATGCTGGCAGCAGAAAGGGTCAGCCAAAGGTGTGATCAAATAGTTTTTGATTAAGTAAACTGGCACTGGAGCATTCCAAAGGGCAGGGTAGTCTTTAGGAGGCAAACAAAAACTGAAGGTGTGAAACTAAGTAGTCTTGCCTGTTTCCAACTGGAAAGCCCAGTTGCAGATATGTGATTTCCCATTTAGCCACTGCTTTGCTTAGTGGCTGAGTTGCAGATCCCAATTAGAGTTGTTAAGCAAGGACTGCCTTATTGCTATTCTGATACCCTGTAACTCAAATGTAATTTGATGGAAATGTAAAAAAGACTTTTCAGAGGCTGCTGCTAGATTTTGAAAGCCCCTGCAAAGAGTATGAAAACTTGGTTTCCTCTCATTAATCTTTCTATTGTAAGCTAAGAATGTTTTTATTCTGATATGTGGTTGATAGGTTAATATCAGCACTGTTTTTGATGGTAATTTATTAATGTTTTATATTTTAATTTTCAAAGTTATTAATCTGCTTATATTTTAACTGTTTTAAATGTTACATTAACATTTTCATTTTTACAATTAAAGGAATATTATGTTAATGCAATGCACTATATTACATATTTATACTCTTAGATACAATATCGTAATCAGCTAACAGTAACTGTTCAGTAATATGAGAGGCTGTTTTCCATCTAGATTGAACCATCCAGGAAAACCACAAGCTTATAGGAGCATTTACTTATGCAAATAATTGTAATATATCTTTATTAAGAAAGCATTTTGCATTTCACTTTATTTCATTATGTAATATATTAAAGGTAAATTTATTGTAATCATAAATAGCTTTTTATTTTATTTCCCAAATCTGAAAATGATTTACGTCTCAAATAATTTTAATGCAATTATATACATAGTTTGCTTTATTGCCATACGCCTTTAATGTTTTATGTTGGTTATTAAAACAATAAACTCTCAGAAGCCAAAATCAATAGAGCGACGCTTGGTAAACTCAAGAATATGTGGATACTAGTGGTTGAACAGTTTCGTTCGTGCATCTTGGAGAAGTATTACAGAATTTCTCATTTTTAAAGTTTTTGGTCATATAACATGAGTAATTGTTTCAGAAACACATTGAAAAGTTATCATAGGCAAAATTCTCACACTCTTTTGGATTTTGACAAAAGGTTTTGAAATTATAAAATTCTCTTTTTAGAGAGAATTTGAAATAAAAGCCATAAAAACACAAAGAGGTAGCTTTCCATTATCTCCCTGACAGTGATAGGACAAGATACAGCTTAGGAGGGAACCCATGTCCCCTTTTGCTAGACTACAACTCCTAAGAGCACAGGCTAGCATGACCAATAGGAGGAGGTTCTAGAAGTGGCAGTTCTGCAATATCTGAAAAACCATTAATTCTCACATCTCTATCATAATATACTTCAAATCATAGCATACTGTACATATCATTATATACTTCAAGTCCAATTGTCTCAGCTAAAATGAGTCATGTCGCCTGGATCTCAAGTATAATCCTATAAACTCTTTTTATGACCCTATAGTCCCTATACTGCATATATATAGGTGCTCTGGTTATGCATTGGTTAGAATGCAGTACTATAGCTAACTGCCCACAGGCTGGAGTGCAATCCTGACAGGGTTTGAGGTTGACTCAGCCTTCCATCCTTCCGAGGTTGGCAAAATGATGACCCAGATTGTTGGGGGTAGTATCCTGATTCCCGTAAACCTCTTAGAAAGGGCTGTAAAGCATTATGGGGCAGTATATAAATCTTAAGTGCTTTTGTTATTGCTATTGCTATTACTGTACTCTGCGTTGACGTCAGGAAAGGCATCCGGCCAGGATATACTCAACTCCATCTAGTCGCCCGCAACGTTATCTCAAATCCTGAACTATAATAAATGTTATTTTGTTTCGCATTAGAACAATATGTGAATTCATCTTAAATAATAGATTTATGGTTTGCAAAGCACATGTAGATCCATTTTGGTATGCTAAAAAATAACATGGCTTAGCAATGTGTATAATTTTTCCCCCTTACAATTAGTTTGGTTTCAGAAACAATTAGTAATAATCAGGGTATAGTATAATAATGGGATCACAATATGATATTTTCATTTTTTTTGACAGATATTAGATCTAAAATATTTTATATATAAATAGAATTAAAAGAATAGCCATTTCCATGCAGGATAGATTTGCAAAATATATATAAGAAAATGTTTGTCCTGTACATTGTACTTTCAAGTAGTATAGCTATCCTAAAGTATACTTACCCTGTTTTGTTCAGTTTATCTTTTGTTTTCATATCATTAACATATTTTTGTTCATTTGCACTTTACAGCGCAGAACTCTGCAAACGCAGGTTTTGCAAACTTTGATGCATTTGGACAGTCTAGTGCTTCGAGTAATTTTGGTGGTTTCCCCACAGCAACTCAGTCTGCTTTTCAGCACCAAAATACAGGTAGAAATGCTCTAATGTTGTTAATTCTCTTAATATAAGATAATCTGGACACTATAGTTGAAATATTTCTTTAGATCTCCTTGTAGCTACTTGTCTTAACACACATAATCTGAAGCTCTGGGGAAACCTGAACAATGAAATGTTCCTTTTCTTTTGCTATCCTTGATATGGGTTATGTTCATGCATGAAGTTTTTATATTATAGCTTCTGAATTCCTCCTACACATGATGTAAATACTATTTATTGGAAAAATAATGGATCATATCTAAGTTAAAGAATCTATTTTTTTCTCATCCAAGATACCTTGGTTTGGCTAAAATACCTCGTGTGTAAGAATTGTTGCTTTCTTCGTATTTTTATTTGTTTCATGCTGTAATAATTTTTCCTGGAATGTTAACTGGTGTGTCTTGATCTGTGGTTGACCACTTTTCTGTTTCATTTTCCTTGTTTAAAAATGCTTAAGATTTCTTTTAAAATTTTTGTTTTTCCTTTCTGTTAACTTTAACCCCTCACACAATTTCTGGCTGTCCAGCGTTCAGAACGCTTTCATCTAGCTGCAGTTTTGGTGGCTTTACTACTTCTGCTTTCCCTGGCCAGGCTATGCGCAGTAAGTTCCACCAAGGTGGGAAACTCAGCTCATTTAATTTACAGTACCATTTTTCCTAATTTCCACTGTGTCATATTCATGTTTTCTTACTTGTTCTTCAAAAGATGCTATCTAATAATACATGCTTGCTGCTACTCTATTGACTTACTTGCACTTGAGAATGTATCCCACCAAATGTAGAATGTAAAAGTCATAGTTGCAATGGTTTTCATTATGAAAAATGTAATTCAATTTTTAGTATTCATGAAAATCTCAAAAACATTTCAGGTTACTGCATAATGTAGTTTTATGTATCATGGTTGTCCAATCTCCTCTTAAAAACATCAAGTGTTTGAGTACCCACAACTTCAAGAGGCAAGTTGTGCCACTGATTAATTGTTCTAACTGTCAAGAAATGTTTCCTTAGTTCTAGGTGGCTTCTCTCCTTGATTGGTTTCCATCCATTGCTTCTCGTCCTGCCTCCAGATGCTTTGGAGAATAGCTTGACTCCCTCTCTCTTCTTTGTGGCAACCCCTGAGGGAACACTGCTATCATGTCATCCCTTGTCCTTCTTTTCATTAAACTAGACATTTGGCAGCTGCTGCCAAATGTCGGGATCAGCCTTTAATAATGCCAGTTCCCGTTCCGCTACAATCAGATAATGCATGAGAGGACCAACCTAGAACGTATCACCAAAACCTTCCTGCTCGCTGAGGAAGGTGTTCTTCTCTTTAGAAGAAATGTTCCCTCATGTCATGACTCAGGGCAAGGACAGTGGAGTTATCACAATTAACCAAGAGACTTGGTGACTTTTAGCAGTAATGCAGATAACAGTATGAAACCTGTGATAATGATAGTTGACTTTAGGGATCAAATGATGATTCTCTACTGTTCATCATCCCTGCTCTGAGCTGTTTGATGCTATGGCCAAGTTGCTAGTAGAATTTCCAAGATTTAGTACTGAAGGTGGTGAGGGGCCTTAGTTCCCTTTCCCTAGTACAAGGTGAATTTAGCTTGAGAGTTCATATCCACCATGCATCTCCCTCAGATTACTTAAGGCTTGATTCATGGCAGCAGTCATGATTTTAGAATTGTTCTTTGTCTTGGGCACAGGGATTATGATCTGTAGTTAAGAGATGTTACTGTCCATTCTTGTGGTCAGAGGTAACTTTTGCAGGTAACACTCTGCAGCTGCTCTGCACCACAGAGTAAAATACCGTATTATTCGCACCATAGGACGCCCCAGACGACAAGGCGCATGGCGTCCAGAGGCCTCTCATTTGGGTGTGCGATCTCGCAGGGTGCTCCAAAGTCCGGAGATCAGCTTGCAAGCGAAACTG
>JANHFO010003639.1:57709-74448 GCA_032468095.1 Pareas carinatus | reverse complement strand
CCCAACCCACGCAGCGCCGCGATCCCTCGGCCCTGGAACTTCCGGCGGAGCGATTTCCATGTGCACGGAATCGCTCCACTGGAAGTTCCGGAGTGGGGGAGTCACCCTGCTGCTTGGACTGGAACGTTCCCGGCACCCCGCGGGGGGGGGGGAAATCGCTCCGCGGGATGCCGGGAATGCCCCACGTCTTACGATCCGGAGCGTCCTATAGGCCGAAAAATACGGTATTTTAAGTTGGTGTGGATTCTCCAGTTTTGAAATACTTTTGTGTTTTTATTCTCCAGACATAAAGATCAAAATATCTGCAAGCATTAAGCATCTGTTTAGCCCCTCGTTTTCTATATTGACAACATTCTCTATTTTAATTTTATTGTAAGCCACCCAGAATCACTTATGTAAGATGGTAGTTATATACAATAAATCAATTAAATATTCAACCAATTCTTGCAAAATAATTGGAAAAAGGAAAGTGAAAGTGCAGCCCTAAGTTAGGATTCATTACTATATAGACATACTAGGTTTGCTAATTAAGCTTTATATTATTAGCATAATTTGCAATAGTTTCAAGGATAGGAAATGAGTATTTGAAAACCCTTTTCCTAAACTGCAAACTGAGAAGAGCAGAATAAATCAGTTCATATGAGAACATACTGTTTTTTAAATGTTTTTATTATCTTAAAAATTAAAATAAATATGGATGTTATCTAATGAGAAAGCAGGTTATAAGTAAATAATTTATTATACAATATTTACTATTTTAAAAGATTCCATCATGTCCCAATACAACAAAAAGTACAGTCATCAGTAAACTTCAATTTTCTCCCTATCTTTTATAATGGGTGACTTTTTCCCAGCACTTCAAAGCTTTTTCTTCCTGATGTTTATAATAAAATATTGCCATTTTGACTATTTGTGCTCAAGGCAACTAGCAAATACAATTAAAATTACATAAATAGTATTAAAACAAACTTCAGAACATTATTAAAACTAAAGTATCATTTTAAATGTTTGAAACAAAATAATGAAAAGTCATGTATCAACAAAGATGTTTTGAGCACCCCCCCCCCCCTTTAAATGAGAGGGAGATGTTTCATTTCTGATGGCAGTTTATTCCAGAACAAGGAAATTATAAAAACAAAATTTACTAAGGATGTGAAATCTACTCATGGAAGGAATAACCAAAAATGCTCGATGATCTGAGACTGAACAAGATAAACTATCCTGTAAACTTTGTCCTAAGCTCTGTAAGGCTTTATATACTCTTAGAAGCATCAAGTAAGCTCAGAAGTAACAGCCAGTGAAATGGTTTCTGTAAGGGTATCTTTATTTAACTTTGTGCAATGCATGGTGGGAGAAATAAAAGTATTTTATTTTTCTATGCATACATATCCTGCAATTCATAGAAAATATTCTAGAGTTTGGTACTTTTTTAAAAAAAAATTAAAGTTACATAGTCAAATGTAATCTGTTAAAGTAGGTTAAAAGTAAAGTAGCCTACTTATTACTGGAGAAGAGTGTGAAAAGAATAATGGAAACAAGGCGCAGGAACTTGAAACAATGGCAGCTTTTGAGAGTATCAGTTTGCTCAATGACAAATCTTCAGAAGATGCCAAAGATGAAACACAAAGGAGTTCAAAGGTGAATCCCTACATAAACTTTCATTCTAATTATTTCACCTAACATCTAATAGATTGAGAATGCTCAGTGAGACAATGTATATAAACATTGGTTTTTATCAGTTTCAACATCAGAGGTCTGTGGGCCTTGGGAGGCACTGCTCGCCATACAAGCTGTTTGATCCAGGGACAACCACACATTTAGACTATTCTCAAGGGTGGTCTCATAAGCACAGTGCGCTTATCCATCTACACAGAATTCAATCTGCAAAACACTTAACTAGCAAAAATAATAAAGACGGGATTCAAATAAATGCATTCCCATTTTTTTCTGAGCATAATATATGCTTACAAAGTAACTCTGACCTTAAAACACACGTGCGTATCTCCCCAAGGAGCCGGATCTATCGCCTTTAAATGACTTCATTTACTACCATCTTTATTAAAAGATTTGAGTAAGGCTTAAGCTAATGGTAAGACTGAACATTGAACAAAATATGTCTTGAATCCCAAACATATCTCACACTAGAAGTTTCTTAGTATTTTCTCAGCAGTTCCCAACACATCCACCAGTCCTTCCTTTCCTCAGTCATGTGCCTATTCATAACAAGATATTCCGGGAATTCCTAGTGCAGCAGATCCCCCTAGGCTGCCCACTTCTGATCTTTCCAGTGCCTTCCCTCTCCTTATGTGTTCCTTGGTGTCTGCCTGAGGAAAGAGGTGAGAATGGATTGTTTATGGCACTGGCATTGTGCTGATCTCCCTTGCCATGTGAAGACCTGGCATTTTCCCCTTCAACTTTCACTGTTCCCTTCCTTCACCAGCATTACCTATACAGATATAGATATCAAGCAATCCCTTGCACTCCTTCTTGTACTTTCCCTTACTCTTCTCTGAACACTTCATTTTTAGGGCAATCATGTTTCAGTCTTTATCCAGATCAAAATAGCCTCTTTCATGCTATAGACCAAAAATTCCCAAAATATTTTTTTCTGTTCAGATATGAATCATTTAAAGCAGCTGTTTTCTGCCCAAAATCTTTGGCATGGAGGATTATGCACATCCCTAGTGAATGAAGTTCTCGAACTTAAAATGAGAAATTAATATATTTGAAATAGTAACCATAAAATAAAAATATTGACTCCTCAAAAACCTAGACTGGACATGTATCTTCACAAGAAGAATAAGGACAACTAACGATTCCTGGGGGCCCACAGTTAAAGACATAACACTGAGCTATACTTCATGCTCTATAAAATGTCCTCTACATCTGGGAGAATTTTCAGAGTCCTTTGCCTCAAGTCAGGTGTAACAAGAGGCAACATTTCAGATAGTCAAGCTTTCATCCATCCAGGATTAAAGATGGGAAATCTAGCGCTCCATTTCTCACTGAATAACAGATCTGAACAGCTTGGGCCAAAATAGTCAATGGTGGGAGTTATAGTTCATATATAACTGGATAACTGTAGAAGTTACACCAAGAACTTAAACTGAGACAAGAAACAATTAACAACACTATGGATCTCCAAATGTAGAGAAAATACTTTCAATGTTAATTAATGAAATGGTATTATAAAGAACTATTTTAATGGCAATTACAAATGACCAATCAATCATATGCAACCAACATTTCCTTCTCGGTTCAAATATAGCCATTTTCTGTTAGGTTGGAAACACTGAGAATTCTGATCTTTTAATATAGTTATGTCATAAGTATATAATTTAAAATCACATGAGAATATACAAGTTAATGTGGAAATGTGACAGAGATTGATTTGTTCAAATGAATTATTGTTCAATTTGGCTTTAAGGCAACTTTTGTTTAAAGTGCTACATTCTTGTGCTATGAATCTCTGTATTCTCCCATTTTGCTTTCATTTGAAGATTTTCTGCTGGGTTTTTCTTTTCACATTTTGTTGAGATTATAATGTAAATACTTCTGGTTAGAAAAATCCCAGCTATCACTGCAAAGTAGCTTCCATATATTAAGAACTGCAAAAAAGCAGAGTAAGAATCAAGCTATTTTCCCCAGAAAAACCCAACTATTATATTTTCATGTTTTTCAATCATTTTGCCTATTAGTATTATGTCTGACATTTAAAAATGTCAAAAAGTGAAGCCCAAGAACATTGGCTAGAGTAATAACCTTAAGCAACTGTCTTTGCAAACTGTGTGAGATTCTTGAATGTACATTGATGTGCATAGCTAAACCAGTATAATCTCATGAGTACAATCCCAAAGCTTTCTTCATTAAATATTTATAAAATGAACATCAAGTGATATGCACTGGCATAAAATGAAAGAGTTCAGATCTATATTTGAAATAGTCAAACCCATTTAAAAATAGTATAAAAAGAGCATAGCATAATCCAAAGTCTACAGAAATGGCTTATACACAGGTTTGTGTTCAGACAAAGAAGTAATTATTATGAGAGCATTGAGTGTGGTTCCAGAGCTATGTAATAATAATTAAATGCACCTCTGTGAGACTTGGATTTTTTAACAACAAATATGTCTTTTGTTACAGTGCCACCTTTGAATTATAAGCAACGCATTCTTTAAAATAGAAATTGTTAGCAAACAAACTGTGACCAAAGTCCAACCCGAGGTCTAAGATTCCATATTTCTTCCCATCCCAGAATTCAACATCTCATTTTCTTGTGATATTTAAGCAACTTCTTACATTTACAGGCAGTCATTGATTAAAGTCCAGTCATTCAGGAACTGTTTGCAGTTATGATGACACTGGACGAGGACAGCTTGATTGTAACATCCCCGGGTTCTCATAATTCCAATTTGGGTGCTTGGCAACTGGCTCACAATTATATCAGCATTCCACAGTCATGTGATGTCATTTGCAAATTTCACTGATGCTTTTGACAAGCAAAATCAATGAGAAGGGTGGCAAGAGGTCACAAATGGCATTCATGTGTTGTGCTTTATGACTGCATCAGTTAACTGTAACAGGGTTCCTGGTTCCAATTATAGACAGTCCTGAAGTTAAGATCATCCCAGTTATAAACCATTCATATTAATGAATAAACTATTATTCAAAATGATGGACAGCATTCTCTCCTCAAACTGAGGAACCACTGAAGCCACACCGCTTTCATGAACCCCTGAAGCTGTGCATTTTTAACATACAATCAATTTTCAGTGGTTTAATAGGCAGCCTGTTCGTAAGTATGAATTTTGACTTACATACAACTATGACTTAAAGTGAGACTTAGGAACAGATTTCATTTTTAACCCACAGAAGGCTTGTAGTGCCATCAGAATAATTGATTAATTTCTTTCTGCCTTCTCATATTTTCTAATTTAATTTTTATCATAATTATTCAATCTGTGAGAATTTACAACTGAGTAATAATGCATTCGTTTTTAATAAGAAATCAAAAATGAATGTGTTGGCTGATAGACTTACTTTTTGTAGTAATGTCAACCTTCCAAAACATAAGTACAGCTCCTGGCTGCATAAGGCTTTCTGTCCATATTTAGTTTCAAATTTCCAAATCCATTCATTTCAGAAGATGGTCTCTGAAAAGAACTGAAAGTCTTCAAAAATACTGATTGGGCAACAGTGCTCATATTACCTGTCTAACTTACCTGAGTCCCAATATCCAGGCCCAGACCTTTTGAATCAACTACAATAACAGTCAGAATAGTTTGAATTAGCAGTGCAACAAAGTTGTTGAAGCCAAACATCAAGGCATAGCGCTCCATGCTGAGGTTGACGGCAATCTGGAATCTAAAATACAAACTTTGGTTAGTACATTGAACATAGTTTTGAGAGATGAAGTTTCAGTATAATTTGCCTGCATATGAGAAGTTGGAAGAGTATAACTACATGATTTCTGTAAGATATATTAGTAACAATTAAAATAATGCAAGACTATTGAGCTGGGACAAAATTTGGAGAATATACGGTGGATACAGTGTAAAATTATACCCTCACCCCTACATATATATAGCACAATGTAATTATGAGTAATTGCTTAACCTACCCTGCAATAGCAGAGGCGTACTAAGATTACTAAGGATAAGAAAGTGAATGCCGTTTTTTTTCAGAATCCCTTTTATCTTGAAAATAGATAACTGAATAAGTCCCAAGGATGCATTTAACTGATTTAACAACAAAAGAATTGTTACTTGAAGAAACAATGAGATTACACATTCCATGCTTGTGTTAGCATTGATGCAACTAGGTACTTTTAGACTCTAGAATACACAGCTCAAAAAGGGTGAACAAGTTTCCTTCAGATTTTC
The DNA here is from genome assembly GCA_032468095.1 of Pareas carinatus. Classification (NCBI taxonomy): domain Eukaryota; kingdom Metazoa; phylum Chordata; class Lepidosauria; order Squamata; family Pareidae; genus Pareas; species Pareas carinatus. Next base: position 68,566 of record JANHFO010003639.1, on the reverse strand, counting down.
TCAACCTCAGCAACTTTAAAATATGTGGACTTCAATTTCCAGAATTCCCAGCCAGCATGGGAGTTGAAGTCCATACATCTTAAAGCTTTAGACAAGTGTGTATGGTACTTGGAATTTCATATACCTTCTTATAAAGTAGAATTATACACTTAAAAATAAAAAGATGATAGAACACATCTGTTTTGTCCATAATACCTGGCTATTTCCAACTATTAACTTTTTAAAAAATAATAAAATCTAGTAAATAAATCCAGTCCTCTTAGATGTCATTTAAGGGTCTTCTGAACAAGATGTCGTGAAAATCTTCCATACTAGTGCAGTTTGCTGGCTGGGAAATTCTAGGCGTTGAAGTCTGCACATCTTAAATTTGCCAAGGTTGAAAAACACTATGCTAGAGGAACAAATGCTCCATTTCTTCTGTAGCTTGTGCTCTTACATAAAATAAGCCACCAATTATATTCTATTCCCAACTACAGCAAGATGTACTGTAAATAGTAGCAAATTAACACTGGTAATTGAAAGTTACTTACGTGGCTATCGTTATAAGAAACATATAACATGCTTTGAACACTAAATAACTAGCATAGCAGACCCAGATGTTCTTGATAAAATGCATCACAATAAGTGAAGTAGCATCCAGGGCAGAGAAGATTCCCAGTGCCAGTTCTCCAGTTAGATCCCAGTTCAGTTTCACATATCCTACAGCTAGTGATGTTATTGAACCTAGAAATAGAGGGACTCACACGTGTCACATTTTGCAGGAGTGTAGCATGTACTGAAAAGTGTTTAAAAAACCCCTCTATTTATTTAAACATTTAAAGATACCCGATTGCTCCTTTAATAGGCAGACAAATGAACATTCTTTTCTATTTCAATTTTAACAAGGCTGAAGGACTAATAAAAGTCTGATGGCCCAATCGTTCACCCACTTAACTTCACTGATTCTCTCATTAAAGTATTATTTACTTCTTTGTCACTTTCTCACAAAACTTAAAATACCAATAATACAACAACCGGTAATAAAATCAGTGTATTATTATATTAATATCATTCATACGGTCAGCAAAAAGTGTGTCACCTGATGACTTGCTCCACAAACTAAAATTTAGTGTAAATCTCTCTGGCTGAAATTTGAGCTTGCTGGTTTATTTAATTTAATTTAAGCTAACTTAATTTAGCACTCCCAGAATTGCTGGGAGATTTTTCATTGTTATTACTCCCCAGCAAACAGTACAAATAGAAGCAGCAATATGTGATAATTTTTCAGGTATATTACGATGGTTATCTGATCACCTGTTTATTAATTGCAATCCCAGATTGAATATGCTCAAATTTTACCAATCATTCCTCACCCCTTTTCTGAAATATAGTTTATTTAAATTCTTTTGTGCAGTAATCAGAACAGGAGAGTGTGGTCCAGCTTGCAATATGTGAACCAAACCAAAAAGGGGTATTGTTTCTGCTTTTGCTGATGCAACTAAGAATTTCAATACCCATTTCTGCAGAAATGAATATTCAGCAATATCCATTTCACACCACACTAATTTCTGTTTAGTGTATGATTCTAATCACAGATTACAAGAAATTTAAGACTTTTTTTCTATTTTGCTGTCTTGTTTAAACTAACATTTGCTTTAAAGTTAAATCATTTTTGAGGTGATAGAATAAAAATTCCAGATAGAAAATTATTTATTTATATTTCATATTTCTTAAACGTTCAGCTCCTTCAGGATTTTTAAGAATTTACATTATTTGTGCTCAACTTTATGGTTTTTCAAAATGAGGTTATGTAGTTTTTGTTATATGAACAATTTTGTTGTGTGATCAAAATTCTGGTGCGTAAAACATCTAACAAAAATTTAACATTTAGAAAAATTTCAAATGGAAAAAAAAATCTTCATAAAAAGTATGATGGTAGCAGCATCCCTAGGCCACATGGCTGACATTTGTAACCTTCCCAGAGTCTTCCAAAAAGCAAAGTAAATGGGCGAAACCAGGTTTGCTTAACATCAGAGTGATCTGCCCAATGATCACAGCAAAAAAGGTCATAAAATTGGAGGTGACTGACTTAACAACCACTTTGTTTAGCAACAGAAGTTATGGTTCCAATTATGACCGTAACTTGAGGACTACTTGTAATATTCTACTATAAGTTCCATTGAAATAAACAACAATTTATCTAAATCAAAATATTTGTACATATTTGAATACATGTGAGATTTTGCGTGAGTTTAGTGTTTCAATTGCTTGTACTTGACATTTATTGTTGGATAATGTATAAGATAAATTTTAAGCTTACTTACTCAGAAATGTAGCTATGGCTTCAACAGCTCCGTTATAAACTTCAGAACTATGAGAAGGTGCTTTATCATCCCACAGTACTTGCACATAATTCAAAATTTGGTTAAATCCTGCAGTAGCTAAAGCCCACCACATTGACCAGTAGAGAAGTTTTTTGGAGGTATAACATTCTTTCAGATCCACACACAACCGCATTAGAATTGACAGAAAGCGACTCTGGATTTTAATTTTGGATGGCTCGTGTTCAGGTAAATTCTGGGGCCTGACTGCTGACATTGTCATCTCTTTATCCTGTTGGTTGATTTGTTGGTTGGAAATTTCTGCTGTTGCTTTCTCTACTGATCCAATGGAAAGTTCTGGGGAAGACTTTCTATGGAAGAACATGCTTTTTTGTGGCATGGGCAGAAAAAATGAAAATATAAATGCCACAGACACAGAAGCTAAAGTTATGACATTAAGATAAAAATAAGATACCTTACCTAAAGATACTAAAAGCTGCCCAAGCAGAGATCCCATGGTGGATGCCACCAGGGTGATACTTCTGCAATAACCTGTCACTTTCTGGTAATAATCAGCACTGACAACACTATATATATAAGCATAATAGGCAACCTCTGTGGCTGTTACAAGCCCATACATAAACTCTGCCAGCTGCATGGCTGATATGCCAGATCCAAATAAAAGTAACAGCCAAGTAACAATTAAACTAATCCCCTGTAGAATAATTATAGGTTTATAGCGTGCGTAGTCGGTAATCAGAAATACAGGGAAGAGCAGGGCCAGGTAGGAGTATGTCCAAACTGGAAAAATATGCTGTGTTACCTAGAAGACAAAGAGGAGAAATTCTTTAAAGGAGAACTATAAAACATGCATATAATTGGTACCTAGATCTATCCGAAAAGCCTGTTTGTATGGCTTCATGATAGCCCAATAGAGTTGGGAGTCATGAAGACCTCTGTAGGAACATTGTTCCACAGGGCAGGTTCAACTACTACCAGGGAAAGTCTTTTACAGTGGTGCTTAAAGGTTTGTGAAACACCTAATTTCTCTAGTTGGAGACTAATTTCCCCTTCAAATGAATTGATAATCCTAGAGATTTTGCTATGCGCAAATGCATAGTTTTGGATCATGTTCCTCAATAACTAAACAAACTAGTATATATTTTTTTACTCGTTTGTTTAATTGGTGTCTGTCCATCTAGGACTTAGTTAGGGACTGTGGAGAATAGATCATGTTTTAAGTAACCTTTATGCAGAAATATTAAAAATTCAAAAAGGTTCGCAAACTTTCAAACATTACTGTAATCCCACAAAACAACATTGCCTGGAAACTAGAGTAAGCCAAATCACCCAGAAGTTAGATAATCAGGCAGAAAGAAGAAATGAGGTCCAAATGAGGTATATGAAATATATGAAGATAGAGGAAAATCAACAGTATGAATCGCACTTGGAAAAATACCAATAACCAGTGCAGTTTGTGGGGAAGTGGTATCACATTGATGATCAGTAGCTACTTGTACTGCTGGATCATGAACCACAAAATTACCTCATGGATTTAATATGTATTAACATGCAATTCAACCAGTATTTAGGAGGGGGGAGAATCACAAAAGCCCTCCACCAACTTGTAACTTATTTCTACCCAATTTAATAAATACTACTACCCAATAAATTCCAACATAGATAAAGCATGTTTCACTATACCTCATCAATAGTCAGATTTTTTTCAGGTCCAGTAAGGTAAGGTGTGAGGAAAGGTTCAGACGGCCTCATCATGGCGAAGAAGCCATAAATACAAAGGACCAGAGTTGGAAAAATCCACCCACTCTGATGTACTTTCTGCCAACAGTCCATGGCTCTTTCAGCTAAAATATTAAAGTGCACAAAAACAAGAGGTTTTGAATTTTTAAAAAAAGCCTATTTCAGTAATGTATATAATGAAATGTTTTCTTAGAGGACGAAGAATGGAAATTGAAGAGGAACTATAATAAAAGTAATAGTGGAGTAGGCATAGCTTCATAGTAGGCATAGCTTCATAGGCATAGCTTCATAGTAGGACTCATTTTAGCACTCATTTGACCTGCTTGTTATCAAATCTCAGAAAGAAAGAAAAAAAATCAGTGGAATGTCCCACAGGGTAACATCACAACTAATGGACATTTAATTAATGTTTCCTTATTTCCCCAATCAAAATTGCTGTTCCCAATACAGAGCAAGGTAATAAGGATTGTTTACAAAATTACAGTATGCCAAAAGTTTCGAGAGCTTCTATTTGTTAATTCAAACTTTAAAAGATTTCTTCTGGGCTTATTGTTTACCAAATAAGCTTTAATTTTTTTAAAAAGGAAAAGAAAATATTATGTTACAATAAATCTTAAGTTGCATTCAGATACAGCAAATTAGTTAATCACCTGGATGGCTTTGGGCCAGTCACTCTCTTTCAGCCCAACTCACTTCACAGGATTATGGTGGAGAAAATAGGAGAAGGGAGGTGTGTTAGATATGATCATTGCCTTCAGTTATTTATAAAAATGATAAAGGTGAGATACAAACAAACAAACAAGCCAACAGTTAGCTTAGACTAGATAACTCAATGAATGACTCACTGAGTCATCTTTTGAGAAAAAGGTAGTACAATCTGATATGACAAAAATGAACATTTAAAAAAAAAAAAATTGTATCCTGCTTTATTATTATTATTTTTACAAATAAGACAGCAAACATATCTAATACACTTTCTTCCACACAGCAACATTAATACAATATTTTTCTTACCACAGTACCTGATAGTTCCATGATCATCTAAGAAGAGTTTATATCAGTGGTTCTAAGGAATATTGACTGAAGTTTGTTTTCCACTAAGGAACCTTCACTGAAGGGTGAGGGGCTCTCCGGCCCCTCCTTAGCCTTGGCCAGGCCTTCCTTGGCAGCCCAGACCTGTGATTCCCACTCGCTCCAGTCCTTGGCTTTGGGGTAGGAGGGGCGGCCTGGAGAGATCCCTGCTGGAGATGTGGATGTTGGCACTGGAGGGGAAGGGAGAGGCGGACGTGGTCATGCGTGATGGACTGTTTTGAGCAGCCAGAGCCTGTGGTGGGACCAGGGCTTTGCGTCTACCCCTTAGGTGTACAACTGACAAGAGATTGACAAAAATAACTTTAAGCCACCATGGCTTTGAAGCAGGAGGGTCATTTGTCTGGAAATGGGGGGATCCTTTTGTGTGGAAAACCCACAACTGCTGTAAGGGCATTATATGGCTTAGCGCTTGCCCTTGGACTTCAATGCTGGATCACGGCTACAAGTAGCCTCTCAGGCCATCGGGCTATAGCAGGAGGGCAGAAATGCCCGTTCCTGGTAGGATTTGGCCCCTGTGTTCTGGTCGCCATGCTTTCTGCACTACTCCAAGTCAAGAAGGGATTTTTGCCTGTGCTCAGTTCCTTTTGGAGGGCCATTGGTCCTGGGTTTTCTGCTCTGGGCAAGTATTGGGACAGACAATCCATCCTGTGCTTGTACTTGTGAGTCATGATGCTGCAGTTGGAGAACCTCTGTGCTTTCAGTAAAGCTCTTTTAGCAGCATCTGCTGTTCATCAAGTGCCTGATGTCCTTCTGTGCTGGGTTAGCTCTCACAGTTGCTGCGCTGGGAAGACTTTGTCCCCAGCAAGCATCCTTTAATACCTATGGCTTTGCCTGGTTGCCTCTTGCTTCCCTGGCCGCATCAAGAGCTACTCTGTGCTGGATTGCCGCCATGAGCCCCTTGTGGTCCCCCTCTCAGATTTGCCCTTTGGGGCTGACCTGACTGCCTCCTGGCTTTATGCTTCAGCCAGTTGCTTTGTTTGCAGCTTTGGGAATCACCATTTGCCAGATCTTGTGGCTTTAGCATCAGCGAAGGCAGCTGAGGTGCTGGGTTTGGGGTTCCGGGGTTTTCACTACTGTTGTAAGACAAAACCAGAGGCATTCAGATATATTTCTTTGTTGCAGAAGAAGGGATAACATGTACTAACTTTATTTTGTTTACACTGTTGGCTTCTTTAATATGGGATTTTAATACATAACTATTTAACAACTTTCACTGAAACAGCCATCATATAAAACATCTAGACCAGTGGTTCCCAAAGTGAGCAGCGCTAGGAGCGGTGGGTGCTAGGAGGCCAGGGGGCATCCAAAACTCAGACTACACGCCCGGAGCTTGGCCCGCTCGGCGGGAGCAACCAGAGCTCAGCCCATTCCGCAGGCACCCAGAGGACCCAGAGCTCAGCCTGCCCCATGGGAGTGTCCGGACCTCAGCCCTGAGTTAGGGCCAGCTGGCGAGCGAGCGATGGGGGGGAAGTGGAGTGCGAGAACGGTATGTTTTTATTTGTGTGTGCGTGTCTGTGTGTCTCTCATACTGTGTATATGTGTGTGTGCTACTTTGAATAATGCTATTTATAGGGGGTGGGGATGGGGGGCACTGAGAATGAGTTTGTAGCACCAAAGGGGCGGCGAACTGAAAAGTTTGAGAACTACTGGTTTATATCATAAATAGAAAAGTACCTTAGTGGGAAACAAACTTCAGTCAATATTTACTTTCCTAAACAGATAAACAGAATGATCAGAAGTGGACAAAAAACCTGTGATTGCGGGAGTGACTTCCAACTTCCTGCTAGTTTCCCATTGATTTTGCTGACTGGGAACATTAGAAATCATGATCATGTGACAGAGGGGACACTGCAATAGCCACAACTTTCTGAATAAAATTGGCTGAACATAGTGGAAATTTAATTCCACAGAAATAATGGCAACTGTAATCTAACAGCAAAATAAATAGCCAACACCAGGAGGAGGACTGAAAGATGTTTTATATGATGGCTGTTTCAGTGAAAGTTGCTAAATAGTTATGTATTAAAATCCCATATTAAAGAAGCCAACAGCGTAAACAAAATAAAGTTAGTACATATTATCCCTTCTCCCTGCAACAAAGAAATATATTTGAATGTCTCTGATTTTGTCTTAGATTTCCATACTTTGTGCACATCACTTGATTCTAGCTCACTTTTTATTGCTGCCAGGATAATTGACTTTTGCAAAATAGGTTGTTTCAAAACCAGCAGATATAAACTAGCCCCTAACAAACATTGCTGAAGCCCATGAATGAGAATGCACACAGAGAGGACTTCTGTCTTTTTTTGTCATAATTTTAAATGTGCAAAAATGAAATGGGATTCTGTCCACAGGTCTGAATCATTTGCATTTTCATAGCTTTATTTCTAGCATCTAACATTTTCTTCTGGTTTCTAGTGTCATTTTCTCATGTATGTGCTGTAGTGGTCATTTAAGTGTTGAATTTATACAGCTCTCCATAATATTGTGCAAACAGATTATGTAAATATATTGAATCATGTTAAACATTGAAAAGATTTTATGAGGCAAGGCACCTGGTTTTGCCTGAGTACATGTTGTGACCAAGTGCTTAAATGCCAACAGACCATGCCAGGGAAGGGTTAACAAGCACTCTTTTTATTAAAAATTGACCAACTGCCAGTCCTTAATTGGTCTATTTATGACTTAGCTGCTGGGCAGCCTGCAATAAACCCATCACCAAGATTTACGACTGGAGTAAGTAAATAAATAGCTTTGCTTCAGCACGCAGTTTAAATAGGCAAAACTCACCAAAGTCCAGAATAGTCCAAAATCAAGCAGATCTTTGAATAGAAACAAATTTTCAAGTGTTCAGAGTAGTCCAAATCAAAACAGATCCATGGAGTTCCAGAACACAGACGGCCACTGGCATTGGAGATGAACGGTTGTCTGTAGCAACCCTTTGTCTCCACCCTGCTGCCTTATATTCTCCACTAAGGGTGGGGCCCTGTTAATATCGACCACACCTCTGCTCAGTAGGTCGGCCAATCGCCTCCCACTGAGTTTCCCTCCTCACCCTGCGTCACGCCCCAACATCAGAGATTGGACCCAGCTGTTCCTCATCAGCTGGCCCGCTTTGCTCAGAACATGGAGGCGGTCAGCTTTCCAGCTACGGGCTGATTGGTGGCCCAGGCTCTGCCTCTGCCTTGCCCTCCTCAAGCCTCATTCCTTCCTCCTCCTCAGAGCTGTTGGAATGTAAGGAATACCTGGGAGCTGGCTCAGCCTCCTCCTCCTCCTCCTCCTCCATCTCCTATTCAGAGTATGGAGCTGGAGGTTGCAGAGGGCTCAGCAGCTGACAGGGCACAACAGTACAGGATGGATCGAACTGCTACCGTTTTGTCTTTCCTCCCCCAGCTATGGGCCTCAGTGGGAAGTCAAGAGGCAACACACTTTTATACACAGACAAAGAGGGAAGAACCTGTGGTTTGCCACATTCTCATTCCTAAGATTGAAAGAATGGAAGTGACCCAAGGTCATCCAGCTGGCTTTATTCCTAAAGCAAGGTTAGAACTCACAATCTCCCAGATTCTGGGCAAGTGCTTTTAACAACCACATCAAACTGACTCTCTAAAATGCAAGTCACTGAAGTTATTTTCTTGTAAAAGGAATGAAGTAGTTTCCTATAATGATACTTCTTCTTAAGGGAACCTGTTTGCATTTACTGTTACATTAGACACCTCATGACCTCATGGATCATCATTTCAGAACTGTTTCCTTACTAGATTCCTCGATGCCTTCATAAAACATTTTATGATAATTTTTAAGTCATAAAATGTTTTCTAAAAATTGAAAAATTTCAAGTCCATGGAATTAATGGGTTCCATATTTTTAGATATTCTGAAAGTTAGCCCATTTAAAGTACCCTGATACAAAAATTGTTAACCTCTGATACACCATTTTACCCAGTTAAAAGTTTCACATTAGACAAGCAGGAGTGTTTTAGTAGTATATAGGTAATAAAATTACTTCAGTTCTTTGGTTAAACATTTTAAAAGAGGGAGTGTACTCTTTTTTGGGGGGGAGGCGTAGGAGGGGCAGGGATTCTATATTAGAAAAATAATTGATGAAGGCCAAAACCCAATAGAGCCCTTAGAGATGTACTTTGCTCAATGGGACTATATTAATTTCAATATTTAAGCACAAGAGAAAGAAAAAGATACGTAGAAGCATCAGAGTGAGCGTACAGCATGGAGTTTAAATCATGGAGGGCAATCTAGTTTAAAAACCAGCATCAGCAACAGATGTTCACAAGGGAGTCAGTCATTCTCTCAGCCCAACTTTCCTCACAGCTGTTGTTGCAGAGAAAATGGAAGAATTGGGATAGGCAGGATATAAGTATGAGAAATAAAATTTTTTAAATATATTTACCATGCTATGTGTTCAAGTTCCTTAGGTTGTTGCAAAATGGTGACCATGTTCTCTGCTATCCTCAAATGAAAAAGCCTTTGGACTTTCTCTTGCTTCTCATCAAAAAATTTCTTAGGTTGTTAAGTTTCAATGTCCAGCTTGAGGCAAAAAAAAAATTAGAGATGTCTTCCTGATATTTCCAATGGTTGATTATCTGTCTTTTTGATTTAAATGAATTTAAGGCTTGCTGTACATTGCCGCACTTCCTGTTAGGTTCCTCCTTGCCTCACAGTGGTTATTCCAGTTTTTCACGTTTTAATGCTGCCACCTCCTTGAAAATATGTCCCTGTTTATGTATCTTCCCCTTAAATAAAATGGAAACACTGCCAATGGTTTCCTAATTTAAGTTCACAACTTAATTATATTAACTAGATAAGAAAGTCCATCCTTTTAAGGAGATAATACTGTCAGAATACTGTCCTATGTGAAGCAGACCGCAAATCCATCATTCATGGAGCAACCCACAGAAAAGCAATTGTGAATTTGAATAGATCCATAGTAAAAAAAATGCATTTGCTCTTTCTCTTGTCCGAAAGTATCAGATGCATGAGGTATGACATTTTATTGTAGGAGAAAGCAGCTAAATTATTTAATTTTACAAATAACATTAATGTCATCATTTTTATTATATGTTTTATTTTATTCTGCTGTACACTGCAGAAATTTGAAGCATAATTTGAAGAGAAAGATGACATTTTTCCCCCCAAGCTGGCAATTATTTTTATACTTTCCAATTCAAAAAATGCTGGAAAGAAACTGTGTAAATGGGGACTTCCGGTTCCAGTTTTTCCCGACAAGGACGAGGCTGCCAGGGCTCCGGCGGCTGGAGTCCTTCTTTTCACCGGCTGCCTTAGAGAGGCAGCTGAAGAAAGAGGCCGCGTGGAGAACTTAACCCGCACAACTCTTTTTCTCCATTGGGAGAAAAGGCCGTCCACGAAAGAGGTACCATTAGGAAGAGGTCTGGGACAACACGAAACTAACATCAGCAGAAGCAAAAAGACTGATAACATCTGGTCTGGTGAGAAGAAGCAAAATGTTTGATTATACTCTATAAAGAAAATTCTATTGGCCTGCTTGAGTAAGAAAACTGATAAACTATTCCAGAAAAAAGATTAAACAAAGGCGACTGAAATCTACAGGGGAGTGAAAAGATTTAAAATGGAGGACGTCTGGAAGGTGATGAATTTCTAACCTTTATTTATCTGTGGATTTTTGTGGATGATTTGAGATAAAATTTAAAGACTGTTTTTCTGGATTT
>JANHFO010003638.1:978187-1004815 GCA_032468095.1 Pareas carinatus | reverse complement strand
GTAGGTTTTAAGATTATGTCATTCTATGTTTTTTATCTGCCTGTAAGCCGCCCTGAGTCCTTCAGGAGAAGGGCGGGGTATAAATAAAATTATTTATTTATTTATTTATTTATTTCTTGGTTATATGTTGCATGAGCATGAGACTGCTTACATATGTTTTACTGCATCCATGTAGATAAAAGTTATATTTCTTGTTAGCTTCACCGTAACTTCCAAAGAACCGGAAGTACTGCCTTCTCTCCAATATAAATAACAAAACCCATTACTAATTACTAGCAATTACTAATAAGTTACCGTCCTTTTCTGACTCTTTTTTCTTGATAGGATAGTTAAAAAAAGTCAATATTATCATGACTGATATCGATAAATGCTAGGGAGATTTCAATATGGAAAAAAAAATCAAGAGGAAAGCAGAGTGTCAACTTCCATGTCTGCTTAATAACTGTACTAATTGACACGGAGACAAGGTTTCTATTCACTGGTATGTGGATTTAGATTTCTACATGTTAATATAGTTTACCTGTGACCCTGTTTAGAAACCATTATGTGCTGTAGTACCCACTTGGCCTTTTTCACTAAAAAGAGAAAATGTGTAACTAAAGCCTACTTGACACTTTGAAAATCTGAGGTGAAATGTGGACAGCAATTCCTAGCAGGGTTTCTTAAAAGCCATTTGTGTAAAAGGGGCTTTGCCGTGAGATCCATTTAAATACTGGCTGAATTGGCCCTCTTTCTTTTTCTCTAGAGCATTAACTTCAGCCATTTATCAGAGCTAAAGATTTAAAAAATATTCTACATGTTTTCCAGATAATCTACCTTGCCCATGGGTTTATTTTTCTTATTCATTGGCAGGAGTATTCATTAATCATTAAGGAACTGGGTGGATGTTGAGAAGGAGGGCAAACATGTGACTGATTGTGGGGGAGGGAATTGCAGCTGATAAAGGCATAATTCAGAGTTTCAGTCCTAATGCTTCTGTGGCTTAGCAAAGAAACTGGCAATTGTGCCATAATGTAATGCTCAGTTTTCAAAAACAATCAATAAGACAAGATAGTTATTCCAAATCCTGCTGATACACACAGAACCACTGTGTGTTAAGTAAAATGATACACATTCTTTATTAGTAAATGTTAAATGTAACTAAAGAGTAGCAAACTTCCTGAATTTTGGATATCATAATTCACCTGCTATATTGCTATCATTTAGATCAGGGGTCTCCAACCTTGTGGACTTTACTACTTGTGGACTTCAACTTCCTGGGATAATCAGCTTCCTATCCAAAATATAGTACCATAAATACTTTTACTATCTTTCTATTAACATGCATAGCTATCTTGGTCCAATATAGAGACCCTAATTTGATACTTCTCAAAAGACTTTTGGGGCAATTGCTACTTCTGCCAATTACCTTCCACCTTGACTTCTGCATGGCCAAGTACCAGATGTGTCAATGGATAGAAAAGTGGCAAGAATTAAAGCAAAAAAAGTTATGCATTTCTTCTATTAACGATTTTTGTAGCTGGGATGGAACTTGAATGTTCAGAGCCTTAATCTGATCAAAGTGAAAAAGGAGGCTTGTATCTCAATCTCAAAGTTGCTATTGCAGTATCTTTTGCAGGAAAGGCCATCTAATTTAATAAATAATTAAATGATATTGTAAATGCTTTGGTTTAAAGTATTTTGGAATTACCCTAAATAATAAACCTAAAGACTACAAATATAAAAAGCATTATTAATATAAACATAATGTAAATAATACTGATTGCTATACATTATAGATATGAGTACCAACTATGTCTATGATTTTAATATAGCTTCAGAAGAAATTCAGAGTACTGCACATTTCTAAAACCTTGCAAAAATTATTCTGGAAAATGAATGGACAGATGTTGCATAGCTTGCTGGCAATGCTTTTTCAATCAGTACACTAATGGAAAAAACTAAGCTTCCTTGAAAACCAATACGTATGCAAGTATTCCTATTGGTTGTCTTCATTCATTTTTTTAATACTACATACTGAAAAGGAAAATGCATGTTTCAGGCTACTTAGAATAGCACTTCCCAAGCTGGTAGCACTAGACTGTGATTGCAATAATTCCCAATAACTTTCATTGGCTATGCTGGGTGAAGATGATATATCACTCTAGGGCTTTTGTTTCCACACCTGAATTCATTTAAATAAACTGTAAGTCTTGAATATCAGTTAGTATTTGGAATGAGATTTCCCCTGATATCCATGTGCTTTCTGGCATTCTGGAAAGACCAAGCCTTGAGTTAGGGTGGGTGATGCCCCTGTTGGATTCTGTATGTGTGTGTGTGTGTGTGCATACTGTATGGTTAGCCAGATCTGCCATCAGTTCTTGTTGTTCATTCTTTTATAGCTATTATATTAGGTTTATGCTTTTATATTTATTGCATTATGTTTTTATTTTGTTGGGGTGTTTTGTACAATGTCTAGAGTCTGTGGAATAAGGATGTGTCTAAGCCAGTTAGACCACAATTAAATTAAATCATCCTGGATGTTTTACTGTTCTAGCAGAGGCTGATGGGAGTTGCTTTATTGAGGTTCACAGTGCCAAGGAATGTATCGCTGGCATTCAAATGAACACTAGTTGCAAACTCCTTTCATACCTTGCTGTGGAAGAAAGAAAAGATTGGAAGAGAAAATTAAATAGAACGTGGATCAGATCAATAGGCCAGTCTGGGAAAAACATGGACATGCAAAGTTGCCCTAAGAATGTTGAACCATTTAACTGTACATTCCAATTCCATTTGCAGTGACTGGTATTTCTCTCAGGTTTTAGACTAACATCTCTTTTAGCAGTGCTTATACCTTTTTTATTGGGAGAGGCGGGGTACTGGGACCTAAAGCAAACAAATGATGTGCTCATTAAAGACCTGAACTGTTGTATTAGGAGACTGTGGAGTTCTGAATTGCACCAAAAAGCAAACTAAATTAACAAGCTGTAAAATGTATGAACAAGTGAAATGAAGGAAATATTTAGATTTGGTATACTACAGGCTTCATATTACATGCACATGTTGTAAAGTATAGAATTTCTACGGAATGTATCCATTATAATTGTGACTAAAACTAAGATTGTTGTTATGAGCCATGCTGGTCCATAAAATTACCATTTTAGTAACTGAGTAATCCCAATTCCTCTAGATGGTGCTAATGTTAACAAAAATTAATGTTCTCTGCTTGGACACTTGTCACTAAAAAGATCCAACTCTCTTTCCATAACAGGACAGAATTTTCTTTGCATTACTTCAATCTAGAGTTAAAACCTGCTTTGTTGTGAATTAAGGAGCAAATCTATTTTTAAGGTGGTAACGCATTTTATGTGCTATGAAAGTTAAAGGAGCTGAAGGTAGATTATTAGAGATACTTCTTTGGCTGATAACAATCATTGACATGTTATGTTTTAGTGAGATAACTATCTGCACAGGAGAGGTGTTACATTTTTGTAAGGTCAAAAGAATGTGTGTTTGTATATGTGTATTACACACATTCTTTAGATTCTTCTCTATGTCAGCTGGCAAAGTATAGTAAAAATGTTCATGTTGTGAGTTTTCCCCTCCTTGTGCCTCTGCGTGCCCACACATATATGCATATACACACATTTCTGCACAAGCCTGATGATTGAAGCAGTTAAGGCAAGGAAGGAAATTCTGCACAGAAGCAGTACTTGAAAGGGTTAAGGCAGGGAAGAAATTGTGCAACTTGCAGAACAGGTGTCCTTGATGAAAACCCAAGGACAGAGAGATTGCTAATCCTGTATTCCACAGCATGATCAAATCACCAAGCAACAGATATAAATAAAAAAGGCAGGAAATGAGAAATTTAGATATAAGTGTGTCAGCGAGAAAATGAAGATTCATTGTAAAAAGCCAGGGATGAGAAGAAGAGAAAGGAACAATATGATAGAAGTCTCAACTGACAAACAAAAATATTACATGCCTTTTTTTTTTACAAAAATTCAAATAAATGGCAGCAATAGTAGCAACTGTTTAAACAAAGCTCTGCATTATTATTATTATTATTTTCTTTGCATAAGTAACATAATTCCTTCCTCTTTCTGTTTGCCTTTTAGTGAGGGGGAAATATATAAAACAATAAAATTGCACCGGTGAATATGTAATGTTTACTTTGCTTACTTCATCAGCGAAAAGAAAGTAAATATGCATTGTAGGAGTAGTAGCACCTGTTCCACAGCAGATAAATATCCCCAGCTTTGATACACAAAGTGGTTTAGCCCTCTGTGTGGTAAACAATAAACCTGCTATTTCAGTTAGTATCCATTCCAAGTGCAATATTCACCAAATTAATATTAATATGTCACCCAGCTTCGATAGTTGCCATTTTGATTTCCTTGTTTGGATAATAATTCTATTCCTGCTGCTTCAGGAGGGAAGAAAACTTAAAAGATTTTTCCTTGGTCAGCACAATTTGTTGCCCCATGTAAATAATGATTCATCACAGAGTGAAATAGGGGAAGGCTGTTTAAAAAGGTTGTGCCAAAATATTGTATTGTATTATTGTATTGATGAAAACAATAGGTATCAGCTGATTTTATATAAACTGAATGTTGATTTCTTGAATACAGTGGCTCCAAGCCCTGCGTTCTTTATTGCTTGTCCATCCCTAAATCTTTATATGATAGTCTTCTGAACATGAATGCAGGAAGGACATCGAAGGAACTTACCAGGATGCATACAAATGCTCACAGTTGACTCAATAAATTAATCTTCAATGTGATAATTTTAAGACATTTCCCCAAAAGTATAAATGTGTTTATATTAAGTCAACCTCAGACATTAATGCTCACCATCAATCATTTCTTAAACTGATTCATATCAGACCTTCTTAAAACAAAAGGAAACTTGAAGACTCTAGAAAGAGTACAGAGAAGAGCAATAAAGATGATTAGGCTACAGGAGGCTAAAACATATATAGAGAACGGTTACTGGAAATGGGTATGTCTAGTTTAATGAAAGGAAGGACTAGGAGTGACATGAAAGCAGTGTCCCAGTATTTCAGAGGTTGCCACAAAGAAGAGAGAGTCAAGCTATCCTTCAAAGCACCTGACGGCAGGACAAGAAGCAATGGATGGAAACTAATCAAGGAGAGAAGCAACCTAGAACTAAGGAGACATTTCCTGACAGTGAGAACAATAAACCAGTGGAATGACTTGCCTCCAGAATGTTCCAACACTGGAAGTTTTTAAGAAGAGATGGAACAACCATTTGTCTGAAATAGTGAGCCAAGTTTTTGGCTTAGAAGACCTCCATGGTCCCTGTTATTCTGTTAATAAGGAAAGCCAAGCTACTCAATTCCTAGATAAAGCAATGTGCTCCCATGAAGAAAAAGTTATATCCGAAGATACAGTTCACATTCAGGCAAGCATTATCTCTTGGTAGCACTTTGCATTACTATTTCATTGCCTTTGTCATCCATCCTTTCTTTAAGAAATATATGCTTATCTCCTTTTATTCTCATAGAAATCTAATGTTAATCAAAAATAGTACAAGATCACACAGAATATATTATTGTATGAATTAGGATGTGAATACATGTCTAAGATTCAGATCAACTAAAACCACCATCAGTCAAGAAAAAAAATAGGTAAAAATGAAAATATATAATGTGCAAAGTAAAGAAAGAATTTTCAGGTTTGAGGAGAGACAGATAAGTACACATTGAGATGTAGAATAGGGCAACTGAGAAACACATGTCTGAATGCTGATCAGACCAAAAAAGTGCTAAATAAAAGTCATGCTCTCTACCAAGAAATTTCTTCAGGATAGAATAAATAACAGTTATCTAGAATTCCCTGGAGTGAGATCAAAGGGTTCATCTAAAGGCTGTTTTTTCCCTATCAGGTGATGCTATGTGACATTTGGGGTCTTCTTTTGTAAAGTACATATCTTTTGTCTTAAGATCATATATCTTACCTGAACTGAAATGGCTATTCCATATTGTAATACATGATGAATGTGGTTTGTTTGAATTAGACCTAAATCAAATCAAACTTTACCAACTTATCTGGCAAAGGCTCTTATTATTTCCAGCATGATAAAGTGAAACAAAAGTCTTACAAATTTACAATCTTGAAAGTAGGTTGATTGGGAGAAAATCCAATAGTTCCTTGCTGTTCCAAAAATAATTGAGGTGCATTCTCTAAAAGCATGAAGGTTTCTGAGATCTGTTGTAGAATAATAATGATGATAATGATGATGACAATAATTTTCTGTCTCTCTTTCAGGAGCTGATATACCTATTCATTAATTCAGCAGTGATACCCAAATGGAAACTTCAGATGAATATTGAATTGATAACATTGAGAAATCTACTGAAATCCGGGCTATTCTCCTACGTTTTGGGACAGAGTGAATGCTGAGCTACCTTGGATAGTTTTTCTGGTTTTACATTGCTTTGGGGGCCACTTATTATTTCTTTTTCTTTTGAAGGTTTTTTTTAAATTGTAAGCCACCAGGAGTCATTGGAAGTTAGACAGACTATAAATTGTTTGTCAATCTATCTTTTATCATTCTTTTTCAGACTAACCCTCTGGAAAAGAAATGGTTGCCACATGTTCATCTTATAATAAGAACTTGTCTCCCATTCCTGCCAGATTTTGGTTAGTTTGGAAGACAATAAGTATTAATTCAACTTAAGGGCACTGGAACTGAAGCTGGGGCAAATTAAATAACAATGTGCACAATCTGGGAATTGTAGAAAAATAAAGAATTAATTGGGAATTTATCAAAGACATAATTGGTATGTCTTCAGTGAAATTTAGATTTTAGTTATATTTTAAATTTGTTATGCATATATTAATAAATACATTTTCCTATTTTGATGGTACTTGTGTCCCTGATCTCTTCTACCTTACTATGAAGTGTTTTGAAAAATACAAGGGAAGCAGTCCTCTTGTATAATAAACTTTCCACTGATCATAGAATTCAACATATATTTCTTTTTAGCTTTGCTGAATCAGGACAAGTGGCAGTTTGAGCAGAAACCACTTTCTGGCCCAAATAAGAAGAAGCTCACTCAACTATATTAGAGAGAAGCAATTACTCAAACATTAAGAAAAAGAAACCCTGGTAGCAAAGGAATTCCTACATCTCTTTTGTAGTTATAAAGCTATCAAGCTTCCACTGTTAGATCAGACTACGACAGGCAATAGACACAAATTGGCAGCAAAAAGTAATTCTATAAAATACCTATGATTGGTCAAGAATGATAAAGAATCATCAGTACTGTTTGCCAATGAGCCACAAAAGTGAAGAAAATATTAAAACTACATTAGATTTTTTTTTAAAAAAAAAGACACAGGAAGCGCATTAAAATTGAAGACATTCATGATATTTTTCATTAAAACAAAACTACATAAAATACACAGCCATTTTATGCACATTTTAAAATGTTAAATGTTTTCTCCACCTGCATATCTTTTCCTAAATGCAGTTTCTTGGAACCCATCCAGTGAGAGGATCTTGGCTCTCAGGAAATGTTTTTTTTTTAATCATCAAGCATTGCATTGCAACCCAAAGAAAAGATAAGACAATTCTTAAGGGTACAGAGTAATTTCCATTGATGAAGATGTTTCTTCCAGCAGAACTCTCTCCAATTCTTTCATAGTCTTAAAATCTTTATATTCTATCAAGTTCTCAAGTTATCCCAGGTCATGGGTAGGGTGAATAGTCTCTCCTATTGGATGTTTTTCTTTGCATCAGACAATCAGATTCAAATCTTGTTTTTTTTTGTATAGTATTTCTATTGCATATTATATTGTGACCTGCCCAAACTTGGGTAGCATCTAAACTGAAATTAAATGTTGAAACATAATTTCCACATTTATTGCCAATAAAATGCCTAGGGATGCTACTTCCTATATGTGGGTGAGTATAAGATTTCCTGGATAATATTTTTTTAAAATATAAGCTTTCACGGTTTCTTAAAATCTTAATTCATCTACTATATAGCAAAACTCCTACAGTGAAAATTACCTCTGCAATTTAATGAGCAATAGAAACTAAAACCAATTACCATTTTATAGATTCTTCAAATCCCTGGAGATCAGAAACTATTATCTATCACCCCAGATTGCAGGGCATGGACTAAGGGTCAAGCTGCAAGGAGGCAGATTCCAGCTACAACTTAAGAAAATTTCCTAATGACAAGTCAACATTGATTGTAGAATCAATTACACAGGGGGAAGATTCTCTTCATAGTATGAAGTTGTAACATAAAGTCATTTGATGTTACAATTTGAACACCAGTTTTTAAGCAGGAAGTTGGACTTGATAGCATGGTTCTGAAGATCCAGATCCCTTTTAGCTGTGATTCTGTGACACTGTAACACAGTTTAACTATGCAACAAGGATTCCTACAAAGAGCAGGATACACATCTTTCTATCAAGATGTTCCTGCATTCAAACGTCTCCCAATCTTTACAAAACATTTTTTCTGGTCTAATATTATGTACATATTTATAACTTCTACTTGATAAATCAATTTCAAAATAGCAATTTCCAGAGTCCACATTTAAAAGATACAACTTTAAGGATGCTCAGTGGCATTATTTCAGTTTGTGAACATGTATCCTATAAAATAACAGATAACTAAAATTTAACACTGTTTAACTAACAATAGCAACAATGAGATTCACAAATTTCTGCTCCATATAATACTACATGGTACCCATGATTGTCTCAAGGGGAAAAAAAGCTGTGTTTTTGCTACAGTGTAATACGTGGGCTGGTTTTGAATCTGATGCAGGCTTCTAGAAAGTGCACAAACCAACTTATACAAAATTATCTATGAAGATAGCTTTGGCAATAAAAACAACAAAATGAACCTGGCAACAACAACAATCATCACCACCCAGAAGACAAGTAATGACATACTCAGTGAAAAAGTGCACTCAGGAATGGGGGTGGTTTTAATAAAATTTACAAGCTGCTCAAAACCCCTAAGGCTTTTTCAAGCACTTTTACTGAAAATGTTAGCTTTAATAGGAGATGGAGGTTTGTGAAAGAAAAGGTAATTGATAATTTTACTGCTGTAGAAAATAGCTTACATTAGTAAAACAACTATCACTACCATCTTAAGAAATAATGTGGGCATGTAATGTATCAGATAAATGAAAATAAAATATGGAATTATCAAGTGGGGGATGGGAAGCAATAACCGGATGGGAAAAAACATTCACCTGCTTTTGTTCTTCTCCTAAACTATCCCACATTGATGCAACGATTTTTGACACGTCCCCAAAGGTAGCATTGGGATTTTGTCCTTTAATGGCTGCTTGTGTGTCTCTGAAGAAGAGGGCATAGGCAGACACTGGCTTCTGGGGTTCATTGGGATCCTTCTTTTTCTTCTTCTTTTGGTTTTTGGGTTTCTTGCCGAGATCTGTCAAAGGTCTCTTCTCTCCAGTTGCCTATCAAGAGTCAAGAAAAATATATTATTTTTTCTCCTTCAGTCACTCTTATTTTAGAAGAAACATTATATTTCATTTTGAACTGGGAACAAAAAAAAAACCATACAATAACCAAAAGTAGTTTAATGACATGCATTCCAGGTAACTTTCTCTAAAGGTAAGAATTTTGTTACCCAAAATGCAATGCAAATATGCAATTTATTTTACAGATGTTCTCTTCAACACCCTTTAGTAACTTTTGATAACATTTTGTCCCAGCACTGGTCTTTATCTGTGTAATTACTCTAAAACAGTTATATACGATACACTTTATTGTTGCTATCTTAAGGAAAAGTTCATTCACATATGTGCACATTACTTGATTAGTCATTATTGGCTACTAAAATATCTCAAGACCTTCCCATGGTATACAGATAGTCCTTGGTGAACGGTAGTAACTGAACTCCAAATTTCCATCACTACCCAAAGGGGTCGTAAAGTGCGATGTCACATGATCGCATCATGTAGCACTGGGTCCCCCAACAATCTTTGTTGCCATTGTTAATCGAATCCTACTGGTCACTACAGAAGGATCCACCCCAATTCCCAGCTTGATCCCTCCCAGTCCTGAGCCTTGATAAGATAATGAAATGCCTCCTCTTGAACTTCCCTTTCCTGTATATCTCTCCCAATCTCTCTTCCCTTTTGGTTGCTCATCTATCTGCAGTTGCCTCCTGCTTACTGGGACTTTTTATTTATTTTTGCTAATGTATGAAAACTAGACCCAACTAGAAGGGTTCTTCTTTCACACTGGCATAGCTGGGCCCTCCTTTCATGTGCCAGACTTTTTTTTGCCGAGCCACGAAAGGTCACCTTAGCTATGCTGGCACAAAAGAAGGACCTCGGTTAAAAGGGTCCTTTCATGTCGGCATAACCAGGTCTTTTTTCATGAAACAAGATCCTAGTTAGGGCACAAAGAGAAGCTCTGGCTGGCATGTCAATGGACCATGAATAGAGACCCTGGGCCAGGTGTTAGAGAAGTTCCAACTGCACTGGTGCCCCCCCCAAAGTGGTGCAAAATACAGTAGTGATGTGTGGTGAGGCCCTCAAAAGTATTGCAAGAATAGAATGTGTTATTTGGAGTAGGCATTCTTTGGAGAATGGGGTAGAAGCATATTCAGCAGCTGCCTTGCATAGGACCAGGCCAGGCATGCTTTGCCCTCAGTGGGAGGAAGAAGGTGAAGATTCTACGGAGGCAACTGGGCCTGCAGAGAGCAGTGGGAGCAGCTAGGGCTTTCTGCTGTGGTGCTGGCATGGCATGTCATCATATAGTTTGAGGCACCGTATTCTTTGACAGCAACATAGTGGCACTGGGTCTGAATTAGAGGCTCAAGGCAGTGGCAGTCAGGTAAAACTGGGCCTCTGCTTCAACACCGCTGCTGCCCCCAAGAAAGAAAGGCAGATATGAGGGGGAGATAGGTGGGCAACAAGTTTTAAAAGGCCCCTAGGATCGTATGTGTGGGTTGGACGCTGGGGGTGCTGCAACAGCTCTAACTTTGGGTACCACGTTTAGCACCATCATAACTTCAAATGGTGATTGAACGAAGGATCATTAATTGAGAACTGCTTGTATAGTTATTCATATGTAAACATGAAAAAAGAACAAACATTTATTTGAATGGAAATCTTGACTAATTTGAATGTTTACGATGAAAAATGTAGAGAACTGGAAGCGTATACAAGGATGATGAGTATGAATGAGTCACTTTTTGTCAAGAGGTTATTTTGGGAAAAATGGCCATAGAAGGATAGGAAAGAAGTAAAAGAAAGTGGAACCAGTACAGGAAAATAATGTGTAAGGTCTGTATGAAAAAGTAGCAGAAAATAGATTAATCTTCCAACAGAATGAAAAAAGTGACATAAAGAAAGAGACACAGAAACTACTTAGAACTGAGATTTGAAGTCCATATCTATTAAAGTTGCCAACTTTGATAAACACTGCACTAGAGGGAGGGAATTGAGTTCAAATATGCTTTTCTCTTCCAGTACAGACTCAAAATCATTTCTTTTTACGCCATATTGATTCCAGGGGAAAATGAAAGTTCTTCTTTATTTCACCCTCTTCAGGTGACTGCTGAAGGAAGGATTTGCAACATTTCCAGACAATACAAAACTAACTCCGATTCTAGACTCAATGCCAGGGCAGGCCTGCTGCCAGTCACTACTATTTCCAGCTTATTGAATCAAGTGACTTTGCATATGGCAACCACAAACACTACTGGATTTGAAAGTACTTTATTAGTATATGTATTATTATTATATATTATATACTGTATATTGCTCCAGGCAAAGAATGTTCATCTTCAGTACTTTTTGGTCACTTTCTTTTCCTATCAGTTTAAATGACCATAATATCCACATACATAACTGCTTTATTAACCAGTGACAGTATTCAGAAAGCTACAGAGCTAATCTCATGTAAAAAGATGAAGTTCTGGTTTTTATTTTACTTAAATAAACTAACGAAGGCAGGAGTACTTGGAATTTCATTGCTTTGACAGTGCCAATCTCTTTCTTAGAACATGTTCCTGCAGAATTCAGAGCTAATTATGGAACAGGAATCACAGTGATACCACAAAATTATGAAAATAACTATATATGGATCTATAAGCACACCATTTA
Source organism: Pareas carinatus (assembly GCA_032468095.1). Lineage (NCBI taxonomy): Eukaryota > Metazoa > Chordata > Lepidosauria > Squamata > Pareidae > Pareas > Pareas carinatus. The sequence goes on along the minus strand of JANHFO010003638.1, from coordinate 992,702 downwards.
TAGTCAATATTCTAATCCAGGGGAAGAGGGAATCTACACTAGTCATATTGGTTGCTTTCACTGCCATTATCAGCTAAAAAGGATGATAGCTCTTCATTGCAATGCACAAGAACATAAAAATCTACTTTTGTGACTTAAAAATAGCTGCACTGTACTGGAAATGTGAAAGAAATAGAATGTTATCTAGAAACATTTTAAATGATTACAATACTGCATTCATGCAAAGTGGCATCCATTATTATTTTTAATGTGTCTTTGCCCAAATTGCAATATCTGGCTATGAATGAGCAAAGTTATTATTTGCGCACTTTGTTTTTCTTATTATCATTCACAGGAAGGGAAAGAGTTCTATTCACATATGGATTTCTGACTTTACAGTATTTGTCCTGGGATATTTATCTATTAGTGAGGTTTATATTCTTCCTTTCTTTCCAAAAATCAAAGTGGTACACAAAATACTGCCTCCTTCAGTTTCCTCCCAAAAGGATCTGACAGGATATTTTGGGGCAGGGAGTGATTGATTGGCCCATCAACCAGGGCTTTCAAGGTTGAAAGTAGACTTGGTTATGCAGTCTTAGTCCATCAATTCATTTCTTTAGATATGAAATATAATTTAAGAAATATATGCAAAATGTTAGAATCAAAGAAAGCAGAGCTTATTTATATAAGGTAGATTCTGCAGACAGTGGCTTGGCACAAAAGTGATGTGATCTATCTCCGCTTCCTGTCATGTATGAATTCATCCACAAGCTAGGAGAAAATAAAGACAAAAAAAATAAATCTGCTGGAGACGTTACCTAGCCTGGTAATGAAATGTTCAGAAACCAACCCACAAGTTCGGAAAATGAACCTCCACTCACATTCTACACCCGAGCTACAGATATTCACCACTATTGTAAATAAAGACATCATAGTTTATATCAATAAATATATCCACTATATACACAATTAGTCAATAACAATTTGCTGTAGCAAAAAGGGGGAAGGGGGGATAAACCGCATAGAGCTTACCAGCTATGTTGAGAGATCAGGACATTGAATGTTTCTCTATTTTTTTCTATTCTAACTCATCATCATCATCATTGTAGGTAGATTTATATTATTTCTAGAGAAACAGGTTAACACTCTGGCAATATACAGCAGATGTCAACTCTTAATGTGCATTTTTGCAAATTTTGTCAAGTCAAAAGATTCCTTGTCAGATTTTTAGTTTTGATTATATGAAAGGACTGTGCAAATGAATAAGATTGATTCCACCCTTTTGACAATTTCCTGCACACTGGAAATACTCCTGACATACATTGACAATAAGGAAGATGACCTTGATTGAGATAAGCAGGAACCATTATCTAGGCAAAAGGGTATGAAGCATTTTTAAAATTCACAACAAAAAAATATTCAGAAGCAACTTAGGCAGATGTCCCCGCAATTCAATGAATTATAAAGAGGAGAAGGATCTACAGCACAATCAGATTTCCAAGATTCTGCTATTGCAGCCAATCACAATAAAAGAAGCCTTCCAGTGAAGCTGATTTTCTAGTTTGGTTTACCTAGTGTGGGTGACGCATATAATCAGCTTTACATGAAAGCTTTCAAAGGTGGAGTTAGGGATAAGTTTCATAGTTATTTCCTTAGGTGTCACTGAGTTGGGTGTGATGCCTAGTAATCACATGGAGAAATGCTTACCTGTGTGAAGTGACCTGATCTAGTAACAGCAGTCCTATGATTTATTTGAACTTATTTATCCAACTTATCAGCTGTCTTCTCCTCTCAACCTTCTCCAACAGTTTTTTGTTTTCCTTTTGTTTCTCATCTATAATACCACATGTCCAAAGTCTGTGAATTTCTAATAATTGTTTATTACTTTAAGAAAGCCATTCAGGAGTGAATGATTTTTTTCTGCATTCCATGGTACTCTTTGTAGTCAACTCCAAGTTCATAATTCAAACAAGTCTATTTTTGTTCTCTCACTCTATATCAATGACCAAGGTTCACAGTCATACAGTAAGATGGAAAAACATTAGTTTCGCTGTTTGAATTTTTTGCTTCATAGATATATCTTTATGTTTTGTTATTGTATGAAAAATACTGCTGTTTTCCCTTAAAATGTCCTATTTATTATTGTGGTACACTGTCTGTATGTATATATTCTTGAGCCCATACACCATATCATATATCTTATCCCTATTTACATTTAAGAAGATTCTATGCCGGATTTGGAGTACTGCCAGCATACAGTTTCAGGGAGATAAAGCAAAACTAGCAACTCCTAAAATCTCTTCCCTTCCCTTTTCTATTCCCAAATGGAAGGCTAATATTAGCTATTGATATCTTTGTTCTGAAGATGCTCAGACCTTATTTGACTAATGAAAAATTATATGTGATTAGCATCAGCTGCTCTTCTCAATGGATAACCATATTATACTAATGGACATGATCTAATGAATACACACACACGCACATATACACACACACACATACATATATGCATACACATGTATATACAGTATATTCCTTAGCCATTTTTAAACATTCTTCTATTACTTTTGTTATAATGAATGTAGACATTATTCAAAGTGTAGAAAATAATGCAAAATAAAATAAAAAATCAATAAACCAAAGAAACATAGAAAATGAGGAAACAGTGAATATAGGTAAATTTAGTGTACACAAACACTGTTCGTTAGACTTGCACATATTTTTGTTCTACCAACTCCATATACACTTGGATCACCTAGAAATGTCTTGGGTTCTTAAACTCCTTACCTCTATTATTTTTAGGATTTTCAGATTTCATCCAACCATGGCTTTCTTGGACTTCCTTTGGTTCATTCATTCTTCTTTCATATTTTTTTGCAACTTAATATTTATTCATTTTTTCAATATAACCAAACCAAGCCAATGTCCCTTGTGATAAACACTCACTTTTGAATTTAATCCATATTTATTTTCCACTCATTTATTTTTTTACTTTACCTCTTCTTGTTTTATTATTCATATAAGTAACCCATCCTGTCTAATGGCTGTCACAAATCACACAGCCATGCTTATAGGTTAATATGAGTCCAGTAATACCAACCACACGTATAGATGTTTCTAGTGCTATTTTTGTCATAAAACGTACTGGAACGCAGTTCTGGCACCTTTTTTGTCTTAAATACAATAAATTAAATTTATGTTAAGAACTAAATATATAATTTTTTAAATAAAAGATTAACAAGATGTGAGTTCCGGCACCTATTTTCTTGGTGTATCATTTTTCTATATTTTTTCAATATTTTACTTTCTTTTTATCGTTTACACCTGCAGCATTTATTTTAATTTTGCTCTTTGTTCTTATTTAAAATAATTTAACATAATTATTTTTATTCTATTCTAAACACACACACATTCCCCAGAGCTTCTCATCACATTTCTTTAATTACTTCTTTAAGTATTTCATCATAAACAATCAAATCAAACATATTTCTAGATTTACGAACTGACTTCCTTAACTCATGCATTTTTAAAGAAAAAATTAAGCCAATACATGAAGCAATTACAGTTCCTGGGTTTCTTGAATGGCCCATTATTTTTGTGTATTCTTTTACCTCATCCCCAACCACCTATTCATGTCACCTAAGAAGAAAATTTTCCCTTGAACCACATTCATTCAGGATGCTGCATATTTTTTCCTAAAACCAATCACTACTTCTTCCATTTTCCCCATTAACTGGTTGCATAACAGGCAACCACCATCAACGTATGAATTCCTACTTTCACACTTTACATAACACCAGTTCATGTTGCCTGACATACGGTATAGCCTTTTCAAATTAAACCTGTACCTTCTCTTCTTTTATACATCAGTTTCACTCCATCACAACATTATACCAACATTATTCAATCTATTACAATTTTTTCCTTTGTCTTAATTTCTGACACAAAATATAGTTCCTTTCTATTTCATTCCATTATGCTCTTTATCACTCACCGCACTAATATACCAAGCAGCAATTTTCAATTCACCGTGATCGTCACGAGATGAACCCACAGATATTAACATCCACTTCCAATCATTCTTAATAAGCTAGAGATAATGTAGACTACCTTACAATCTTAGCCATATCATGAAACATACACCTTTCTCTTCTAATGGTACAGATTATACTGGCAGAGGGGGCTTACTGTTCAAGAAACACAACCAAAGTCCAGTTTTATTCCAACCATGCTCACACTCATAGAGACAACATTTCAAGTGACACCACTGCTACATCTCACCAACTAGAAAATACATATAGCCTTCAAATATATATTCAGGACACCAGTCCCTACATAGCTAATTTCAAAATATGTTAGCAAACTACCACTTTGGTTCAGGCACTGAAGAGAAAGAGGAGAAGGAGTGGCAGAAAACAAGGTAAAAAGTAGGATACCAGAAAGGAAGGAATGGCCCTGCCTGCCACCAGCATTATCTCTAACGTACTCTCAACACAGTTGGCCCAGGATGATTTTCTGCCCAACACAACAGAATGACTGATCTCTTAAGAGAGAAGGAAGATTCACCTCCCTCTCTCACACTCCCTTTTCTTGGAAGCAGTAGATTTACAAGTCATGTCCTAGCCATCAGCTGGTATGAGCTGCAGGAGGAGATTCTCCAGTTGGTGAAACATGAAATGGCTGCCGATTCTTCACAGTGAAGAGTCTTCATCCTTTAAAAAAAATGCTGCAGCTACTCTGCTATGACTCGTGTTTTTTAAAAAACAATAGGTAATATGTAAATGTATTTAGCAAGAATTTATTTTCAGACAAAATAAATATGCATATTCATTTAGGAGGACATCCAATATAAAAACACATTTCTTCATACAAATTGCTATGTTAACGTGCAAACATTTCTTACATCCTTACAATATATTCCGCATATATTTATCACCAACAAAGCAATATCATCTGCTTTAAATAGCTTACAATTTATTGTGCCTTAGAAATCCTTCTTGTCTAGGTTTAAGTATAGTGAAAACATTTTCTATTATTTCATTCTGATAATGACCTGGCAAGCTATTTAATTAAAATCCCAGCTGAATATTTATGCTTTCCTATTTTTACTCTCCAATTACGAATTTTTTGCCTCTACAGAAAACATTTTCAGCTGGTAGAATTGAATGCTTGTATGTGATAAATCATACTTTTATTTCAGAATCTTAACCTGGAAGGACAGTACAAAATGATATACTTAGCATTTCCAGCAAGATGGAAAACATTTAGGAAGAAAAATCTCTTTCAGAATTTACTGCCTTAATTATTCTATGTGCATCATTATAGCACCTCAATGCCTTATAATTTGTAATCCTGATATCTCTTCCAATTTTTTTTTGCTAAGAAATGTTCTTTTCAGATGGTCTGTTTTTTTAAAAAAGTTTTTCTCGCTCTTTGTGGGTCTCCCTCTTGGAAAGGCTGAATGTCTTTGTTCTAGGTGCTCTTCATTATTTCTGCCATTGTAGGTTGCCTGCCACTGTCAAACCCTATGTCTGTCAAAACAGGCATGGCTGCACGTACCTTATAATGTGATTCTGTCTCCTCTTCCTGAGTAGAACTGGAGGGAGATGGTGTAGCAGATTTGCTTCCAGGGGGTGATGGGGAACCATGTGTAACACCGCTCCTCAAACCCATCTGAGAAATCAGTTGTGACTGGCTGAGGGCACTCATATGACTGGTTAACATCCCTGGTCGATTGATCAGGGGAACTTGATGGTTGGACTCATAGGACGTAGCATCTGAGTGGACCATCTCCTGGATCTGAGTTAGGAGAATATTGCTTTTAAATTAAATTGTATTTATTATCTTATCAAAATTCTATGATGATACAGGTTGGGCATGTTTGTTACCAAGGTATCAATCACCTTTGGGGGAAAAAACTAAAGTTCCATGCTGGGAAAAACGATTACCCTTAATTTGTAATGGAGCTGTTTCAATCATATCAAATACTTCTATGTTAGCTTTATTTTTAGTTTGCAGAATATTCAGCAATGTATTTTTAGATAAAATTGTAGTATGATTTTAATATTAATCTACTGCTGAGGATTTTCTCATGTGCTAACACTCTCCAACAGGTAATCCTTGGCAAATTAAGGCATCCCTTGAATTCAAATGCTATATGCCTTACAGCAGAGCTGTTATAATGGGCTAACACTATAATCCTGTGCTAATCTGACATTAATCAGCAGTATTAGCAGTTATTTTGAACTGGGTCATGCAGCATTCTGACTCCCAAATATCTGAGTTTGGAAGTAGGAAAAGGGGGAGACCTCATTGCAGTGGACTTGCTAGTTATACTCTGCTTTTCAAAATATGTTCATACAAATTTGTTTGTTTTCTTTACATTATTCTTCAGCAAGATAGTCCCCTTTTCATGATCAAAAAAGGAAGTCATAACATGTTATCATATGATGGAAACAGCAATGAGAAGATTAATTCTTGAACACTTAGCTAAATATGAACAGATGGAAACTACAAATCTGGGTCCAAAGAAATATACACTATTTTACAGTAATAGTTATAAGAAGAGCAGGTGGCAGTCATGGCTAGGAGCACAGCTTGTTGTGCACCAGTTGTACCCTTTCCTGGATCATAAGACCCTGTGCACTGTCACTTATGCCCTGGTCATATCCCAGTTGGATTACTGCAACATGCTCTCTATGGAGCTATCCTTGAAGAGTATTTGGAAACTACAACTGGTATAGACTGCAGCAATGTGAACAGTTATGGGGTCCAGGGTATCTGAGGAAATCACCTTATTCCATTGAGAGTAATCCATCCCACTTGTTCCAGGGGAAAAGGCCTACTTCATATCTTTTGGTCTAAGAATTTCAGTTGGTGAGATCCAGAAGAGCCCATTCCCACTCTCTGGAATATTCTCCCATCACAGGTGAGATCTTCCCCTGCACTCCTGGCCTAAAAAGTCTAAAAATGAAGAGTCTAAAAACTAAAACTAAAAACTTAACAAAAGAGCGGGCTCTGTCACTTGCTTGAAACCCTGAAAGGGGTCCCTTACATTGGGAGTGGCTGACAGTATAGAGGCAATTCTTTCCTCCAGGCTGCATATCATCTTGGTTTTTAATCTTAATTTTTCTATTCTTTTACTTGGTTTTTTTCCACTTATAACTTTTCTTATATTGTAAACTGCCCAGAGTCACTGAGATGGGCATAGAAAAGAAACAGATGAAGAAGAAATACATTGATACAGTAGAACAAAGGCTTTTTTCTTAAGATAATGCTAAAATTTGAAAAAATAGTGTTTCACATGCAAAATTAGTTGGACACTTGAAAACAAAAAATTAACAGAGGTTGGAAAGGGCAGATAGTAGGAAATAAAAGGTTTTATTTACAGAACAGGATTTCTTATACAATTCTCAATTAAAATATTTATTTAAAGTATTTTTAATGGAAAATAAGATCCACTATCAATTTGAAAAAAACAATATAACTTCAAATGTATTTTTATTAGTCAAATGAAGAATTCAAAACTCTGCATTGAAGAATTTAAAAAATCATGTTCTTTTTGAAATTTGGAATGTTGAGCTTACATGAAGAAATATCAGCTGATGCAAATATAGCTACAATATTTAATATTTCAACAGGAACATATTTCCTTAAATGGAATGCTCATGACAAAGGCCACGAAGCTCACTGGTTTGCATTGTTTCATTGTTGGCTGTGAACCACCCTGAGTTCGTTGCACGGAAAAGGGCGGTACATAAATTAAATTATTATTATTATTATTATTAAACTGCTGGGGGTAAAATGGTTTGAAGTTAACTCTTTTTTGGGGGGGGGGGAATCTTATTGGTAGAGTTTGTATCAGATAGGAGAAAAATAAAGTAACATCTACGATTATGCTCCAGGCAATCTGAAGCAAGTTAGTTTAGAAATATGTCTGCTCTATACTCAGAATACTGTACTTCTGGTTTCTCATGCAATCTGCTTAAAATGACTGAAGTTATCCATTGTCAAAGATTGGAAACTGGACTGACTATAAAGCTAATCCCCATGGATTTTTGTAGTAAATTCTGCTGTCCTAATCTAATATCCCCACATGCATTCTATTTGCGATGACTATCTCCTCCTTCATTATATTCTCCTTACTGCCATATAAGCAATTTATCACTTTCTTATAACTCAATATTCTCCATCTCATCTTCCTCCAGATATATTGGAACTGTAACCCCCAGTATTCCAAGTGAGCATGGACAAACACTTGGAATTTTGTTAATAACAGTACCACTAGATCTGAAAGGTGGCCAAGCTGGAAAAGGTTATTTCATTTTTGCTTCATTTTAACAGTTAATGTTTTCCCTTTGCTTTGTTTTTTAAAATCTCTCAATCTACTTTTATTTCTCCACCAACAAGCCATTTACCTTTTATACGCTGACATAACTTTTTGTTGCTGTTTATAGTTTTTGATCTCAAGGTTCTCTCTTGAGTCCTCTGAAATATGACATCAGTCTTCTTGGTTCAGACTGTTCTCAAATCACTAATAGCTGACTTATTGCCAAGTTCAAGAATTCCTGACCTTGTTCTCCTTGATCATTATGTTTTGACTGAAATCACTGAGCAATCTTTTATTTGACACTCTTCTTTCCCAAGCTTATTTGATTTCATTTTAGCATTTTCTTACTGTCAATTTAGCCTCTCATTTAAAATTTCTAGAGAGCAAACTTCTTTCTTTGCTTTCCCTTTTTTTGTTGAAAGGGCACTTAGGAATTTTTTCTAAATGCATTGTTCTTGGATGTGTTCACCAGATCCATGGCTTCAAGTATTAAAATGTTAAAAAAACATAGATAAAACACTAAGGACAAAGTATATTTCAATAAGTTATTGGACTCTAGAAATTTTCTCCAGAAAAGTTGCTTTTCTTCAGAGTTTCTTTCTATTACCTGTTTGTTAATTTTCACATTTTATCAGCCCTGAAAAATGCAGCGTTCAAAACCCTAATTCACCAGCTTTCTTCACAAATTCCCATCTCCACTGCTGCACAGTACTGCCAACCACCTCTCAATTATCAGGAATAATTAACTATACATAATGATATTTTTCTGTTTCACTTCTTTTTTATTTATCTTTTATTATTTCTCACTAATCATTGCAAACTATTATTCTCTGGACTTTTAAGGACACATCGGCCTATTTTTTTTATTTGTTCATTAATGCTGACCCTTAATTTGTTTTTCAGATCCAGCATAAACCTATCTCTGAAATCCATCAAGAACGTCTATAATTTTCTGCTCTTATATATCCCTTATGATAATTTTCCTATCTAAACACTGTTTTTCCTTCTTAATGCTTATATATGGAATTGCTATCGCAAAAATGATTCAATTCCATTGGTTTCCTCAAATCTATTTTCTTAAAATTCTTGATATTCCTCTTAACAACTCCTAGTGTGTGCTGAAACTGTTTTCATTCATAATTGCACTTCAGGCTCATGGCAATGTAGTCAAAGTAATTATGACCAAGATGATATTACTATCAGGTTTCTTTTTTTACTATCATATTTTACTATACTTATCATTATTTTTATTTATTTATTTATCTATTTATTTTCAAACTTTTATACCGCCCTTCTCCCGAAGGACTCAGGCCGATGTACAGCCAAAAATAAAACCACTAAACATACAACGATTAAAAACCATTTAAAAGAATTAAATATATTGGCCAAACTAAAAAAATTTCATATAAAATTTGAAATTTAAAACCGAATTAAAATATAAAGGAGGGATCAGGACAGCCCGGCTTGGGTAAATAAAAATGTCTTTAGAGCTTGACGGAAGACCAGGAGATTTGTGATGGTCTGTATTTCCGGGGGAAGTTCGTTCCACAGGGCCGGAGCTGCCACAGAGAAGGCTCTCACCCTGGGGGTCGCCAGCCGGCACTGTCTGGCCGATGAGGCCCTCTCTGTGGGAGCATACTGGCCTGTGGGAGATATTAGCTGATATTAGCCTTACTGTTCTTCAAAACTTGTTTTGGCTTCTTGTAAACTTTTTAATATTCTAAGAATTGAAGCAGACATGGAAAACCAAAGGAAAATATTTAATTTCATTATATTCTTTTGAGATACGAACCTAGAATTTTGTTGTATCATAAACTTTTCACAAGGCTGCTTTTCACTTGTATCTATATCTATTTATCAGCTTGAGGAGTTAAATTTAGTTATGCACCATTATTCTAGCTATGGATAGAATATTCACATTCAGAGACAATTTACTCCTAAAGGCTAGATATAAAGGGTAAACCAAGATCCTTTCCATAAGCAAGATTTGGGATTTGGGTAGACCTCAAGAAGCTGAGCCAGTTAACTATTGATTTGATCTTGTTATAGATAGTATTCAGGCTCGTCCTGCTTTCCTGCTCCTTGAATCAAAATGCTGTGGTGTCTTGCCACCCAACCTTCCCAGTTGTTCACAAGGGCTGACTGCTGTTTTTTGAATCTGCTGTTCCTCATGGTAAAAAACCAAATGCATCAAAATGAAGAACAAGGACAGGGCCATGTTAGAGCCATTTTTGTACAGTTGTACTGACCAGTGTAAAGTACCACTTCTTGAAAAAGAGGAGCATAGAGCATAAAAGAAAAAGCACTAGCACAGTGGTCAAATTGATTGCAGAAGTTTTGAGGGGCGACTCCCGTATGACTTTGCAGAAAGACCCAAATATTCAAAGCATCACCATCTTATGCTCTTTTCATGTGGGACATCTAGTAATCCATGCTAAGCAAAGAGTTAGTAGCATATCAGAACTAAATATGATAATAATTTTTCAAAAATACTTTATATAAGAAACAACGCTGCCCCTGAGATTCAACTTTCCTAAAAGAGTTGAAGACTTTGCTTTTCCCACAAACACTGAAGTAGTGTGTGACTTGAGTCCAGTAAAGTTGCTTACTAAATGTGAGGGGTATGTTACTTTTAGAAATGCTAGTATTTTTTTAAATGTTAGTTTATATATTGTCACCCAGGGTTATGCTACAAACAAACAACTTCATGAAAATGTGGCATTTCTAGCTGTGTTGCTAACAAATGGCTGTAACATTATGGACTAATTGTCAATTATACCTGTATGTAAGTGTTGCATACTGTGGGGGACAATGAGAGACCAGAGGCCAGTTAAGAATAACTGTTTATTCTAACATTGCATGTAGCTGAGAAGTGCAGCAATTCCCGGGGTCCACTTATATGGAGTTCAACTTTCCCGCCCTTGCACAGGCGGCCCAATGTCAGCCCGGAGCGCTCCCACACGATGTCTGTATTGGTGGGCATGGGCCAGGTTGCCGGAGCCAATCAATGCCCGCAAGTTTCCCACGCTGCCCAGCGGGACAGAACAGTAAGTATTAAGCATTTACAACAAAGAAATATTCCTTGTATGTCCACAAGGCCAATACCTTGGCCAATAAATAAATAAATTTTATTCTATTCTAAAATTCTAAAAAAGGTATTAAAAGATCCAGTAAAAGTGAGAGATTTGGGGGCACATTTAAATAGCAGACTGAAAGGAGTCCTAGGTATCCTCCTCCTCTGGAAAATACAAAACCATACAACAGCTTTTAGCTAAACTCAAAGCAAAACTATAATAGTCAATTGGGTAAGCAAAAGGAGCAAGTTATTTCTGAAATGTCCAAAGAACAAAATTTGATCTCCAATAAAGCCCACAAGGTTCTATTGCTAGTTAGTTCTCCTTTAATAGGAGACAGGATACTCAGAAATAGTGGCTTGTCACTTTCATTATGCTATAACTGCTAATGTTAAAAAAAAGAAGGAGCTTGTTAATAAAAAGTCCAGAGCACTGAAGTACAACTGCTCCCTTACTTGTTTTGGAAATAAAATTAATCCAAATACTTAGATACTATCAATTGAGACCCAGCAGAAACCAGCAGGAGAGAAATCAAATACTGTCGTAAGCTTTTGCCAGACACTCCCCTCCCACTTTTTATATTAATCTGATTAATGTTAACATGACTTTAAAGACTCAGAGCTTTATTTATTAACAATTTTCATTTCCAATAAGCCCACTGAGGTGCAATCTCTCATTAGCAGAGGACTCCTGCCAACTCCATTAGCAGCTCATAAAGTAAGAAATGTAAGGAAGAACTGGAAGAACTCTGTAGGTTTCAGCAGAAATAAATCCAAATGCAGAAGCAGATTTACTGCTACAGGTCAGGAATCAAGAGCTTTTCTACCGCATTAGACAGCATGTAGGGCTCAGATGTTCAAAAGACGCAGGGAGGGAGCTTAAGAGTGGGGAGCCGGCAAGGTTTTGTAAGAGCTGCTCTTGTCAGTTCTATTAAATAAATAAGAGAATTCAATACACTTTTAAGATTGCATCACATTTTCAATCCATTTCTATTTGTCCTCCAAGGAGCTGAACGTAGAATTCTGTAACTGAAGGACAAGTAGGCTTGTTTTATAGGACTTGTTCCCAGGAACCTGTCCACATGACTTAATGATGGCAAGATGAGCTGATGATTTTAATGTGTGAAAGAACAACTGTGACAAACTTTAATGCCAGCTTAAATTAGTTCAAAAACAATGCTTGTTGCTAAACTAGCTTCCTGATTAAGTTCCCAACAGAGAATCAGAAAAGTATACATTTATATGAATCAGATTATACATGTCAAATTCCCATCAGCTGTTTACATACAGCTCTCAGGCAGCTCTGGAAAAAAAGGTCAAGATACAAAGGACATTTTATAAATCACTTGCAGGAAAAAGTATTTGTTTCTGATTTAATGAGCTTTGCAGAAACTGTTTTAAAATACTTGATATAATTCTACAAGAAACAAAAAGAAAACAATATCTACTTTTCCAGATCCAATGAAATCCTTAAATAAAAAAAGCTAATATTGCACTGTCTACTTTCTCTAGTAAGGAAGGTTATTTAAAAGGGCTAATTCGAATTACAGGTAGAATTATAAATTTCTTAGAGCTCTTTAGACTATATCTGTTTCATGAAGATGTTAAATGTTAAAGATGATTGGCCAGCTAGTAAGAACAATAAAGCATTCTCTTTATTTTTCATTCATTTTTTATAATTGTTGAAAGATATAATACTATAATGTGTTAAATTTTAAACAAATCTAAAAGATCATTTCCATCTATAGTTACATTAGTCTCCTGGGAAAACACTATATTAAGATTTTTTTAAAAAATACTTATTATGGAGTCAGTAGACCACAACGCCTTCATTTATCCATTAAATATGTAATCATATTTTTTCTTTAAAGTGCATATTATTTATGCAGCAGAGCAGAACTAGTGCACGAATGTAATTATGAATATGAGACCTGTGCAGAAAATTTATTATGAAAATTTTCCATAAATGAGCATAAAGTCCACCTAACCCCATTAATATCAGCAGAAATATTCCAGCTAATGACACTGGACTTGAATTGGGTCCCCAATATGTTTTATCTAGATTACTAGTTAACATTGTTACCATTCTATATTGTTATCATTTTATCCTTTTTAATTATACTTAGCATCAGACTATGATTAAGCTACCACTTAATCTACAGATGAAAAAGCAGAGCTAACAACTAAGTGGAAGCTGTGCACACACACAAACACAACACATACCAACAAGTGTTTATATGATAAATCAGCACTGAAATGGACATTTCTTCTGGATCAGTGGTTCTCAAACACTTTGGTCTCAGGATCCCTTTACATTCATAAAAATGACTGATGACCAAAAAACCTGTGGTTTATGTGGATTATATCAATAGTTATTGTAATAGAAATTAAAAATGAGAAAACCTAAAATAGTTATTGGATTTCATGGACCTAATGAACAGGAATCATGGACTCCAGTGATCCCCAAACCACAAATGAAGAATTGTTGTTTTAGATAGACCCAAATGAGATTTTTGTATCAATGATGCTGAAAGCAAGGAATTGAAGGGTAATGTTGGGTGTAGCTTTTATCATTGCTGTTTAATTAGGATATATATCCAGTTAAACGCAGCAGTCATGACCATCAGTGGATCCTATACTCCATAGAGAAGGAAGATGGGTCTACTAAGCCCACTAAATCCTGTGTATTAGATAAGCCAGTCCCAGTCTATCCCAGACTCAGGACAGAATTAGTCTTTTTTTCAGCCAGGCACAGTGTATCCAGGATTTTGATCTACACTCAGTACAGTAATCCAGGTCCACTGACTTGTGCTACTGTTGCATTCAAGGAGGAGAAACTCCAAAGTGCTCAGTTATAAAGGAAAATAAAGATATATTCAAGGAGGAGAAGCTCCAAAGTTATAAAGGAGAATAAAGATATACAATCGGAAAGATATAATAATCTACATTATACATCTGGCATGATACCAGGGTATCTACAGGAACGCCTACTACCAGCTAATATCTCCCACAGGCCAGTACTCTCCCACAGAGAGGGCCTCATCAGGGTGCCATTGACCAGACAATGTCGGCTGGCAACCCCCAGGGTGAGAGCCTTCTCTGTGGCAGCTCCAGCCCTGTGGAACGAACTTCCC
>JANHFO010003638.1:967675-978087 GCA_032468095.1 Pareas carinatus | reverse complement strand
TTTAAATGTAAATTTTTAGTTCGGCCAGTATATTTAATTCTTTTAAATGGTTTTTAATTATTGTATTCAAATTTAGTGTTTTTATTTTTGGCTGTAGACCGCCCTGAGTCCTTCGGGAGAAGGGCGGTATAAAAATTTAAATAAATAAATAAATAAATTGCCTAGTAGCCAGACAAGGTTCAAGAAGTATCAGCTGAGAAAGGATGTGGGCAGTTCAAGCCTCCATATAAATTCTATAATTGTTGGCAGCTCATTACTAGAAGTAATAATCTCCCACTCATGATCTTGTTAACATTGTGCCTTGTGTTTTGACTGACCTAGGTGTTGTATTATTGCCTTGATCCTGGCTCCTTTGGCTTTGACTTCTGGACTGATGTACCAAGTACTTTTCAAGGTGAATTAAGTAAAGTCCTTAAGTAAAGTCTTTTGGAGTTACACAACAATGCTTCTGCATCTTCCTAGTCTCTACCGAGGACAATGCTCTAAAGTCATGTCTTATATCTGCATATTAAAAGAGACATCTGGCAGCAAGTATCCCTTCAAGGATTTTTTAAAATATATTTCCCACCACTGGAATTTATGTGAAAAATCTTCCAACTATCAAAACTAAAGATGCCACTGTTCTTTGGAATAGCACGAAATTCAAAGTAAAAGAACCATAATATACTAGAACATCTGAGAATGGTTTATTTCCCGAACTTGTGCAGAAGTAACCAAACAGCATATAAGATGACACAGATTTTCTAAAGCAATAACTAATGTCTACTCTCAATCTCTCTGGAAAAAAAAGCTATTCTGATCTGTCAAACTTGATCAACCATTTTATATTTCTGCTTCCTTAGTAAACCAAGAGCTACAGCCAACTCAAATCAGCAACTCACAAGAGCAAAAACCACAGTGTTAACAAATTAGAAAGAAATTCTGCTATACAGTATGCCCCCTGGAATTGTGGTCCAGGATATACAAAGACTTCTCTTAAAAAGCTATTTTATTTTCTATCAGAAGAAGGGGAAATATCTCAAGACAGTTTCAAAGTGAAGATTCTCCATAATATAGTTCACAATTAATTCACCTTAAATAGAAATATACCACCATTATCAAATTCTTTATTTGATAAGGAATACAAAAAAGATGTATACACACACACAAATTTTTTGCTACCATTCAATTTGTTTCTGTTTCTAGGAAACTGTCATAGCATATGTAGAATGCATTAGAGAGGGGACAATTTCTGGTGGAATTTGAGATGTCTTGTTCAGAGTAATAGCTGTCTCACACAGGTGCCCAGCTGGTATTGTAAAATCAGTAAGCATTTAATTGAAACAAATGACTATAATAATAGTACATTATCCCTGCAGGCTCATAGCCATAACCATTTTAATTATTGAGTTAAGAGTCAAACTAATTTATTCTTTAAAGTAACAGCCACTTTTTTGGTTCAACTACTCATCCTGTTAAGAATATGAGTGAAGCAGTAGGGAAGGACCTAAAGAGGGAGCAATTTATTTCTGTAGGGGTGCATTTATCACACAGTAGAAGCTTCTTACTGTTATAGCTCTCAATCACTGGCTCAGACACAAGCTCAACCAGACCTAAGTATTGAAATGCAATGTGGTCCTCTCAAATCAAAGTCTGTTCCCCGCATGATATTGAAGGCTGAGCAAGAGTCAAGACAGCTAAATATAAATTCATACTTTAATTAATGTAGTGGCTACCACAATTTGATTTTCCCTCACAATCTTCTCATAGGTGTCTCTATGTAACATTATAATTATGAATTTATACAGATTGCCCCAGATGACATTACCTACTGCTCATAAACCTTGATTTTACTTTTTAACATTTTTATTCATAGAACATTTGCTCAGGAGGGAAGGAATAATGGAAGATCAGAGTTTGGTTAGAAGCTCTCTCTCTGAAATCTCCAACAGAGATCTTTTCTACTTAATGCCCTATAATTTTCTGCAATGAAATATTGCATGGCATCCCAACCTGGACAATTAAGTCTAATTGTCACTTATAAACAAAGTGATGCTATTTTATGTTAGATACTTGCTCTATTAAAATTATTTACCATTAAGACACTGATTACCTTAATGGTCAGATTCTTCTCCAATGCCTTTGGATACCCTTGCCACTTTCCTTTCCCACATTTAAGTCAAGTATCTTATGGAGAAAGGTGTCAGGCCGTGGGCCTGTCATTTCCCTGTGGGGAGAGGGAGGCTGAGGGGGAACGTTCTTTCTTGCTGCTGTGAGCGGCTTCATTCTGGAATGCCAAGGTCACGCCGACCGTTAGTTGCCCAAGGAAAACCAAGCGAAGGAGGTCCTTCATTCAAACCACCTAAGACACTCTTGACTGGTGGGGACCCAGCAATGGGGGTGGAGTGTGTCGTTGGACTGCTGGGTGCTGGGTCTGAGGTAGTCAGACCTCGTTTTGTTCCCTTGCTATCTGCATCTCTTCAGTAAAAGTATTCTCTGTTCAACCTAAAAGGCTTCCAGAGTTTTCTTTCCTGGGGGGCGGGAGGGAGATGCTGGAGCAGGTCCTTACAGAGAGGGAGGGGGAGCCACACTGTACAGAAAACTGAATGCAGTTTTGATCAGCTATGATCCATTGTTATGACATGTAATAAACAGTTACCCAAATATAATTAATGCTTCATTATAAAGACAAATCTACAGCATACATGTTAAGAAAAGCTGTCAAAAACAGAATTACAATCTTTAACAAATGGAAAATGTGTTTAGTTGTATCAAGTTTCACCCATGTTCTAGAGACACAAAATGGATTGCAAATTGTTTTTGGTGTAGATATTTGTAGATGGGAATACTATTCAAGATTTTTGTTGCCCAGATTCTGAAGAGAATGTAATTATTTGCCAGTATCTAATGTAGGAGATTAAAAATCTGTTCTCTTTGTTCAAATACTTGTTTTTCTTTAAAAATTCCACAAAAGTCACTAAGTAAGATTTTTTCCTGCCTGATGCTTTGGATTACAACTATCAGAAATCTCAGTCAAAACCTTTCTTGAGATACAATCCAAATCAGTTAGTATAAGAAAAGTACAAGAAACTGTCAACTAAATTCTCAAAACATGATCCAATGAAATTCTGTCCTTTGTTCTTTTCATCTTTTACCTTGTTTTCTAAGTACTAACCATCTGGGTCAGAGACTGTTTCCCTCAGTTCTTTTTGCTGAATTATTAATTGTGATATTTTAATGTCATTTCTATGTTTTGCTATTGTTAAAGCAATATTCTAAACTATTGCTTTTTTTTCTTCTGAACAACACAGAGTTGTAAATAAATGATAAAATGCTTAACTATAGTTCAAAGTTTGCTTCTTGATTTTTCTGGGGAATTTATTTTTTGTTCTTTTGTTATTCTTTGCGAAGCAAAGCATTAAGATAATAGAAGACTGAACTCACATCATATAATTTTGTACTAATTAAGTAAAAGGTTTCAGTGGGTTTTAGAGAAAATCTTTTTCTTGAATAATATTTATTCAGGAATGTTTATGACATTTGACCTACTCATTATCTTTTTGATTTTATGCCTGATCTGTTTAACTATCTTTTTCTGATATTCTTTTCCTTCTGTTCTACACTTCTAGAATGCAGAAGTGTTCTTCCATATTTTATGCAAAGTCATATCATCCTTGTTTCTTGCTTCTTATGGTTTTGATTGTTATTTTAGATATTGTGTTCTCATAAGCAAAAAGGTCTGCAAATAATGGCAGATGTATATATTTTATTGCATGGATATAAATTATAATAGTTTTAGAACAGAAGAGGAAAAAGTAGAGGGGAAAAATCAGCATCTAGGGAAGAGCTCTGCAAGTACATTTCAAAAGCATGAATTCTGACCACAAACTTGATCTAATATTTCAAATGCAATTAAATACAACTCATCAATGACTAATCATACAGCAAAAATGTAATAAATATTAAAATATGGATCTTTGTGCTTGTGTGTGTGCTTATACATATACACAGAAACAGACACAAAGAGCTGGGGGAGAGATTTTTCTGAAATCTTAGTAAAGCAAATTATACTGCAATTTGCAGTTTTCTCCAGAAGACTGCATTTTTTCAGCACTGGATTTTCTTAATGTGATTGTTTATATGCCTGGAATAAGATCACAATGGTTTCTCTACACTTTTCTGTACTTAGATGGAAAAACCGGTAGGATATGATAAGGCCAAGCACATCATTTTTATAATTGAAGGATTTAATTTTGCACTTCTATTTGTCCAAAGATTTCCCCTCAAAAATATCACCTCAAAAAAGAGGCAGAAATGACCCAATGGTATTTGGCCTATCATAAATTTTAGACAAGGTACCTGCTCATATACAACTTTGCTACTAAAGTTCTTCTTGAATGGAGGGACAAGCATGCATTAGAGACAATAGAAGATATTTTCAATAATACTGGGAAGATTTTTAAACATCAGCTTAATTTGTTGAATTAAAAAAAACTGACTAAAGGGGATACAGACATTTAACTAGGTAAGCCTGGAAGATAGAAAGAAGGGAGGACACGAAAAAGATAAGAAGGGAAAGGAGGGGTACCAAGGAAGGCTTCCCAAAAGGAAAAAAGATGAGAGAAAGGAAAAGGAGAAACAAAGCAAGGTCAGGAAAGAAAAGAAAAGACAGCAAAAAGTGGAATGGGTAAGGAAAGGCGAGAGAGTAGAGAAAGAAGGGAAAAAAGAAAGTATAGCAGAAAGGTAAAGGAGAAAGAATTGTAAAGGAAAGGAAAGACAGTAGTAGAGGGAGAAACGTAAATAAGAAGGTAAGGAAATGAATCGCCAAAGCAAGGAATAGGTAAATAAGAAACAAGCAGACATATTTACATGGAAAACAGATAACCAGTAGACAGAAAGAATGAAAAGATGGAAAAACTGCGGTCTTGTATGTTATGTAATTATCCAGCAATATACTTCTAAATGGGGTGGTGGTGTTTCTAACAGAAGTTAGACCATGAAAGGGAGGCTGACAGATACATAACTTGAAACTGCAGTTAACATAGGAATATATAAATAAACAAAGACGCAATAATATTGTGAATAGAGTTGTAAAGAATGTATAGTAAAAAAAGAACAAAACTACAATGTACAGGTGGAATAACTGTGAATTGATATAGAAGATGAAGATATATGTTATATATCATGTAAAATGTATGATAATGATGATTGCGATGGCAGACTGAAAGCCAATAAAAAGAACCATTAAAAAAACCTGACTCCAGTTTGAGTAGGACAATCTTCTGTCAAAAAAAGAAGGAAATGGATTGATTAAAAAGTGGGCGAAAGAGAAACATATCAACTATAATTCAGTATCCACTATAAGACTGTAATCAGATGATATGTGTGCTTATTCAGTCTACTGTGGATTTGCTAGCTATCTAAATAGAGTGCTCTCTTATAACCGCCCTTCTTAAACTAGACTTGGGAAAACCGTCAAAGAGCAGATTGTCCTCCATAGAGTAAAGCAGGGAAGATCAAGAGCCTTTTGAATGGTTTCTTATTTGGAATTCTTCTCTACCCTTTCTCTGTCACTTATCTATCGTAACTGAACTACCCCTCAGAAAAAAATCCCTTTTAGTCAACAAAAAGGAGGCTTAGTTTGGGAGGGAGGAAAGGCGTAGTTCCTTCCTTATCCGAAAACATTTTCCTGTAGAGCACATGGAACTTAAAACAGTATTGTCTTCCCTTGTAAAAAAGAAATGTTCCATCTATGCAAAAAAAGTCCATTTCTTATTTCTTCTCTCTGGATTGATGGCTTTTGTTCGGTCAGCAACAGCAGCCCATGGCCAGACAAACTTTGCTCAGCTTTGTCTGGTGCAGCTGTTGTAATTATTTTGTGAACAGAGGATCTTGGAAATAAAAACTCACACTCTTATTGTCTTCAAACTAGGTTACTGCACTACAATGCACTTTGGACTGTCTGTCAACTTGGAAATTTTAGCTAATACAGGGGCAGCAGTATGAATGTTGAGGTGAGAACTGCAGCAGAATTACACCAATGTTTCAGTCATTGCATTAATTGTCTGTTACTTTCCATTTCCAATTTCATGTAGGTTATGATCTGTGAGGTGGGTTTAGATTATCTTTAGGCAGGGCAGACTTTAAATTAAATAAAATTAAATTATCTTTAGGCATTTCCGTGCTCTAGGCAAAATAATATTCTGGTACCCCCTATGGTTGAGCTCATCTTCTGATTTTGTTTGTTTTGTTTGAAACAATGTCTTCTTTTTCCTTAAGAGTTTTTATGGTTTACACTTTTCAGTCCAAGACAATTTTGTTTTTGCTTTTCTTGAAGCCTAGTCACATATTTGGCAACAATTCTGCAGAATCATATTTAACGATGCAGTGAGCATGCTGACTCATACAGTGTGCTGTTACTACTTTTCAGGTCTTTGGAAGCATTTTCAATTTTGTCACTCTAAAATCTGGCATCCTCCAGACTGGTGTCAACTTGGCCGCAATCTAGAGCGGCCTCCCCCTTTTAGGACTGAGTTAGGGTAAGATTCTCTGAGTAGAATCTCAGAATCTCATCACTGCACTCAAGTTGATAAAGAAGTATGTCAGTTTCTCACTTTAAAAGGATGGGAATAAAGAAGAAGATATTTCCATGGCTACCTTGGTTTTGTGGAATAATTTGTCATCTAAGCTTCAGATTACTTCCTCCCTTCTAATCTTTAGAAAAGACTATATTTTTACACGGGGTCTTTAGAATTTAAATTTTTCATTAGCCTTATTCTAATTCTAACTATTTTACATAATGTCATTATTGCTGTCATTTTTAGAAAATTATAAGCCACCTAGAGTCTGTTGATTTGGCAGAGTAGAAATTGTAGTAAACAAATAAATACTTTTGTATAATTTCTAAACCACTTTTCATTGATAAAACAACACCAAAAGGAGTTTACAGTTTGGAACAGCTTGGCCAATTATAATAATGACTTTGTACAAGCATAATGGAATGCAAAATTTGAAAAATACTGACTTTTGCTTAAAATGTAAGACAGAAATGACTTCCAGCAGATGGCGTGGTGGCGAGGCAGCAGACTCCTAAGGTTCCCAAGTCAAACTGCTTGACAGGTTGCAGATCGGGTTGGTTTCATGCCTGGATCTGACCCTAAAGTTTCCCCGGAGAGGAAACGAAAGGAGGGGATGTTCATCAGTCCCAGGGGATGTGGCAACCACCCTGGGACTGGGAAGGGAACACTCAAAAGATCAGCAATGCTGTGCTGCAAATTTCGCAGTGTTTAGCTGCAGATGGACCTCAAGCAAGTATAAATGCAGCTTGGAAAAAAGCTGCAAAAAAAGCCTGAAATCAACATTTTCCCACCTGGGTGAGTTGCTAAAATCCTACTCCAGAGGATATTTTATCTGATTAAAAAGAGAGCTAACACCCAAAAGAGGTTTGGCGACTGAAAACGGTGACTGAAAATGAAAGAGATTAATTAAAAAGAAAAAGAAACAAGTATTGGACTGAAATAAAGAATCTAGAAAAGTGAAATGATTTTTTTAATCTACATTAAAAGTTAAAAAATATTGCTTCCACAATGCAAGATTGCAATCCCTAAGATGTTGCTGGAGATTTTTAATAAGAGCAAAGCTTGGTGGTGAAGTGAAAGTGGAAAGTGAAAGACATTGACTTTGGAAAGCAGCTGTAAATTGCTTACTACAATGAGAAAGGATAATATTTGGATTACAAAGAAATGAAACTCCAGAACTTGTTGCTAAGCAAGGAATATAAGAAGGGGTTGTCATAAAAAATAATAATGACAACACAAATGGTAAAACATATATGCTAATGATATTTATGGAGCTACAGAAAGCTAATTTTAAAGAAACTTCAGAAAATAGATCACAGTTTTATACAACAGCCAAAAGAGAAAAATGCAACTAAAGAAAAGACAGATGATTGAAGCATGGACAATAACCATACTGACAAATTAGAAACAACAGAAAGAAAGCAGCAAGTTGTTGGAGAGGTGATGACACTTCAGTAGGGAAAATTAAATCACAATTTAAAAGTGAAAAAGAGGTTCAAGGAAAAGCATAAGATTGTAAAAAATACAGCACTAACCACCTCCATGAGCACCACACAAAGAAGCAAGCAAAGAAAACGAATCTACAAGCCAGTTCTAAAGGAATGTAAGATACCAATAGAGAAACCTAAGGAAGTCTGGAAGTAAATGAGAAGAGAGAAGTGGAACAGATATAGAGATGCAGATAAAAGAGAAACTCAGATGTGGAAGTTATGGGAAAAATTTGGACAGATAAAATATCGTAAATGAGGAATTGAATATGAAATTTAAAAGTTTTTTTCTTTTATTTTTTCTTTTCTAATTAAAATGACAGATTTGATAAATGATAAGTCTGATATCATGTTTTGATAAATAATAGGATGACCTATAAGATTTAAAATGTAGTAAGATGTTTAAGTAATATAGGAGAATATAAATGTGTAAGATGTAAGAGGTGTAAAATAGAGTTAATAGAAAGAATAAATTTCTTAGAGATTTTTAAAATGGAGCAAGAGGAATGTGACTTTGTAAAATGTATAGTAGCAAAATTTGTTTCTTATGTCTGAGATAAAGAAAAACAAAGGAAATTAGATGACAGATTGGTGGAGATAGGATATGGAAGCAATAAAAGAGAAATATTTAGGATGATTAAAGCTAAACAATAAAAAAATATTGTAAAACTGGAATAATATTGAAATACATTCTAGACTAGCACTGGTAAATCAGGATAAAGTTGATGTAACATGTATATAATTGTGTATGTAATGAGAAATTGTTTAAATGCTTATTAGAAGGAAGGGGTAGGTGTTAAAAAATTTTTTATGATTATATGATCATATAAGCACTAAGGGATGATAAATAATATGTTTATCCAGTTGGCAGATGCTGATTGGAACATGTTATGGTTTTGTTTGTTATAATAAAAAAATAAAAAATTCTCTCAAAATGTAAAACAGAAATGAGTGCCCAAATTTTCGCGTTCCCTATGGTGATCTCCCTCAATATTTTTCATTATAATTCCAATTGGTTTCTTCACCAAGTAGGTTGCTAGAAAACACAGTCAATAGAAACAAAGCCTCATTTTCTTTATCACTGAGACTTTGAGGAGAAAACAAAAATGCAAGGTAAATGCATTTTAAAAATACATCTCTTGCTGGTGTCCTTGCTTGCCTCAGTGAAAACTTATAGTTACGTAATAAGCCACAACAGTTTTGGCTTGACCCTAGAGGTTATAAAATATACAGAGGTTTTTCACGCCCTTTTTAGATACCCTTTGAGGGCACTCTTCCTGAGGTTTAATTTTAAATAGTGGAGAAAAAAACCAGAGATGCTTTTTAAAAAGCAAGTTGATTGGAGAGTTTCAGTTATCCCCGGAATTCAACACTAAACACTGGGGTTTTTTTTCTTGGCTAAACTGGGTTAGCAAAACACCTTCATATAGAATTGTACAGCCTTGTTGTACAATAGTGAGAAGAATCATAGGGGAGACGGAAAAGATTAGCTAAATCCTCTCTCTAATTTTGCCTTAACATAAGACAGTAACTCTTTTAATGATCTTAAAAGTAAAAGAAGGCAAAAAGTGCCTCCTGCTACATCTAATTATTATCATAGATCATGGATATGATGATATTAGGTTATTGTTAGCCAATCATAGACATATTTCATCTATGTTTCTGCACAAATCATTTATTTCATCATCATAGATCCTTTGGGTCTCCATAGAATGAAATTTCATGTTTGAACATGTTTATTTTATTTTTAGATTATGTTGTAAATTTTAATATATTATGTTGCTTTAATACAATGATACTGTATAGTATTTATTGAAGTTTATTAACAGTTTGATGTTTAGATAATTTAGATAGTTGAGAATAAAAAGAAGAAAGATTCTATTAATATTAATTTCAATATAGGATACCAATGTTAAAGATTGTAAAATTATTTAGCATTTTAAAAGAAATTTTTGTATCCCACCTTTATAATTTTTATAAATAATTCAAAGCAGCAAACATGCCTAAAAAGTTCTTCCTCTTTCACACAAAATTAAATACAATATTAAAAACAAAAGAAACACTATATATATTTAAATCTGGGTTAGATTATTTTAAACAGTTGTATTTATTCGAGTAATCATTTTGTTGCTCCCCTTTTTAGTTCAGGCATCATCAGGTCCCTTCGGGGAGAAGGGCGGTATATAAATCGCAATAAACAAATAAAATTTAATATTTTTAATGTTTTTAGCGTTTATGTTGTTTGTGCTTTTAAGCCGCCATGAGTCCTTTAGGAGAAGGGAGGGATATTGTGGTTCATCGCACAGTCTGCCAGATTTTAAGACTGGATTTGGCATTTTTGTCTACCTATCGGGTCCTTACCAAGGAC
>JANHFO010003638.1:940057-956898 GCA_032468095.1 Pareas carinatus | reverse complement strand
TAACTGAAAATTTCACATATTGTAAGTTATAATTTTGTTTATTGTTGTCTAATAAAAACTTTTTCTACAAAAAAAAAGACATAATACTATTGAAACTTTTTATATTAAATAAAAATCCAACAGATGTAAAAAAACAAACATTAAAAAGCTTATTTAATTATAAAAAAACATGCCATTGCTACATGGCAGAAACCATTCCCACAAATTCAGCTAATTATTAATCGACAATCTATGTCTATTACTCTTTCCAAATTTTTCTGGTCTTTCTGTGGACCCCCTGGCAACTTGTCACGGACCTCGGATTGAAAACTTCTGGCCTAGGCAACATGTCAGTGAGCCCACACAATGTTCCAGATTTGCCTGCATACAACATAGCTGTCTTTGGGTGGGGGGAATGTGATGCCCTGCCTCCTAAGTTGCTCTCAGTGCCCGGTGGTTACAACTGACTACCTTAAACAAATGGTAAGCTTCTCAACCAATACTATACTTTGTCAAACATAAAGGAAGTTCTGCTAATGGCAGTTGGAGATTTCACTGAATCTATAGCTATTTATACATAGAATCATAGGACTGGAAAGGACTATGGAGATCTTTTGGTTCAACCTTTTAGCCCAAGACAGAAGTCCTTATATCATCCCAGACAAACAGCTGTCCCAACTTTCTTTGAAAACTTCCAGCAATGGAGCACCCACAACTCAAGGAAACAAATTGTTCCATTAGTTAATTGCACTCAACTAATTTCTCCTTAGTTCCAGGTAGGATCTCTCTTTAACAAGCTTCCACCCATTGCTTCTTGTCCTGCTGTCAGGTGCTGTGAAGAGTAAGTCAACCCCTTCATCTCCATGGCTGCCCCTCAAGTACTGGAAGGCAGCTATTACCTTACCCCTAATCCTTCTTTTCATTAGGCTAGACATACTTAGTTGCCTTATATGTTTAGTCTCTAGACCTCTTATTATTTTTTTGCTATTCTCTACACTATTTATAGGGTCTCAGCATCTTTTTTTTTGTGATGACCAGAACTAGATGCAGTATTCCAAGTGTGGCCTCACTAGTGTAGTATAGAGCAGTACTATCACTTCTAGGGATCTTGATGCTATCCCTCTGTGGATGCAGCCTAGAACTTCATTGAGGGTTTTGGCAGCTAGAGTACACTGCTGGTTCATAGTTAAGTGATGGTCTCCTAGGACATCCTTCAGAGTTAATACTGTTAAGCCAAGCATCACCTATTCTATACCTGTGCATTTGGTACACTTTACTTGTTTCACTGTATCTTATTGTAAAGGGTCTATTTCTCTAATCCGTCAAGATCTTGTTTATCTTCCGAAGTGTTAGCAATTCCTCCAAGCTTGGTCTCATCTGCAAATCTGATGAGCGCCCTTTCTATCTCATGTGCATCATTTATGAAGATGTTGAAGAGAACTGGACTACGGTGCATGCTTCTCTCCCTGCAAATGTAGTTCTATTAAGGGCTACATGCTGGGTGCAATTGGTCATTGAATCTGACTGGTAGTGGTACTGTCTATCCCACACTGTTCTATCTCACCAAGAGGTAGGCTGTAGTCTACTTTGTAAATGTCTTCCTGAAGTCCAAGTATACTATATACACAGCATTTCCTTGATCCACTAATTTAATCACTTTATCAAAGAAGGCAATAATGGTGGCATGATTTGGTTTTAACAAATCCATGCTGGCTGCTATTCATTGCCTTTTTCTAGGTGTTCATAAATCTGCTGCTTGATTAGCTTCTGTAGGATTTCCCCAGGTACTGATGTCAACTGATTGGTCTGTAGTTTCCTGGTTTCACTTCCCCCCTCTTTTTTTTAAAGAATTGTAACCACATCAGCACTTTCCCAGTCCACTGATACTTCCCCTGTACTCCAGGATTTCTGAAAGATATTGGTCAGTGATTTAGAGATCACATCTGCCATCTCCTCCAGGACACTGATGTAAACTGGCTGGTCCTGGCGATTTGAACTCGTCTAAAGTGAAAAAGTGTTTTCTTACTAATTTTATGACTATCTTGATATATTTCCCTGCTCAGTCTCCCACAATGCTGTTTTTGATAGATTTGACTATTTTTTTTCCTTTTGCAAAGAAAAAATGCAAAGAAGCAAAGAAGGAATAAAGCAGTT
Organism: Pareas carinatus; assembly: GCA_032468095.1. Lineage (NCBI taxonomy): Eukaryota > Metazoa > Chordata > Lepidosauria > Squamata > Pareidae > Pareas > Pareas carinatus. Next base: position 954,765 of record JANHFO010003638.1, on the reverse strand, counting down.
CTGCATTTTTCCTGCTGCCCGTCACATGCTCAACCATTAATCCAGATTATACCTTGCTGTATGCTGTGTTTATATAATTTATTGTTCTACTAAAACATAGTATTTCATTTCATAATATGTGGGTTTGATTCCCTAAAACATGATGAGACAATGGTCAAGTTTCTATAACATAGAGAACCACAAACCTTTCCAGTTTATTTATTTTAGTCTAGCCAACTTGTATAATCAGTTGCCTAACCTTAACTTTATTACAAGGATAGTGCACTATATCAATTTTGATTACAAAAATGTGCTTCGGGGTGTGGGGTTCCAAACATACCACTTATCTGCAACTTGTAAAATCAACTACTTTGTTCTCTGCAATCAGATGACAACTGCAGAGGCTGGCCATGTGATCCCAGAAAAATATGTCACTTTGAAGCGCTGCAGACAACTACAACAGTTGCATGCACATATACCTTGAATTACCATCGCCAAACAATTTCCAAGAGATTTTCAGCCCTACTAATCACCACATTTCTAATCCCATCTCCAGTTCAACCTAAGTGTTACAATTCTATTCAGTTTAGTTACTCAAAGCCGATATAATAAATATGACATCCTGACCCTACACGGGTAATCGTGCAGTTATGGCTTTTGCTATGCTTGAAAGAAAAAAAATCCAGAGTCAGGACAACGACTTCTAAACCAGCAAACATATTATCTTACATTCATATATGCAGAAGTAAAAGAAAATCCCATTATTTAGGATTAAAGGGAAACATACCGTATTACATTGATTATAAGACACATGGTTTTTTTGTATTTTGGTGCCTCTGTATTCATGATGCGTCTTATATTTGATGACATCTTACCAGGGTAAAAGGTATGGTCCGAGAAGCTGCGCGTATTCAACCAAGGTCTCACAAACAGGAAGTGGCGGTGAGCTATCAGCCATTGCTGCAGCTGCTGCCAGGGCCGGCCCAAGAATAAGTGTGCAGAGCCTCGGCAAGCATGGGGTGGGGTCTATTTATTAACACCGCACTTGCCCTTTGGCCAGCTCTGGCTGCTGTGCAGTTGGCATAGAATTCACTTTGATGTTGCATTTAAACAAAAACTTATTTCTAACTTAGAGAAATAAGGATGCATCTTATAATTGGTGGCGTTTTATAATCGATGTAATATAGTAGCTGAGATTCAATGTTTGCAAGAATGAACAACATTCTTAAGATTAAAGAAAGTAAAATAATATCAATATGATACAAAGTTGTTACAGCAAAAAAAAATCATATTCCACAAATATCCATCGATTTAGGTTGTAATTCAGCTCCACAATACATTATACAGTGTGAAAGTAAAAGGATTCAACAATAGGCTGCCTTTTTTATCAATCTCTACAAAAGGTTGATTAGCACGTAGCAAGCATGCAGATGTAGGGGAGGAATTCAGTTATTTGGGACTGCTTATCTCTAAGGGCACCAAAAGTGTGTGGCAGCTGGCTTGAGCAGGTTGCAGACCAGTATCCTTCTATAATGAGAAATGCCCACTGCACTAAGAGATAAGTGAGGAGTATTGCACTGGTCTTTTTTTATGGATGTTGAAGAATTGTAGCAATACATTTCCTCCTTTTTTTGGTGACAAGCCAAACAATGTCCGTGGTGTAAAAGAAAGCTTAATAACAGGATTCTGTATATGGCGCCACATTAACCTTTTTAAGCAGAAAGGCTAGAGAAAAACATTTGGATGCATTTCATGGCTATATTGTATGTGCTGCATGTGCATGTTTCTTTATCTTCAATTTTTCTATTTTTCTCTAATACCATTTTGTTGTTTTGTCCGGAAAGCCAAAGTCTGCTATTCAAGACAGGACGACTTAGATATACTTACTTTAGAGAGCAACTTTATTACTGTAATTTCAATTTAGGGTCCATAAAGTACACAAAGCCATGCAAAAAAGGGGAACTCAAATGGGAGTGCCATTTGTACTAAAAAAAAACAGAGAAAGAGATTTCAAACTTTCCTGCATGCAAAACATGCTTGTAACAAGGGAACTCATCAAAATAATGTGTTGACAATTACCTGCATTTTCAGTTATAGAGCTGAATACCCATTTTCCCTGCAAAGAAAGTGATACAATGCTATTGTCTCCCTAACTAACTTAATTATTATCAGCCCCCACAAATGGCCCAATCACAGATGTATCGGGATATCAGCAACTGCATGAGTAGCTTTTTAAAGAAATGATGGAAGTGCAAGCAGTCTAAATCAAATGCTGGTAGACGTGCTGTGTGTGTGTGTGTGTGTTTGCATGTTTGTCTAGAGGGATATCTTTTACCTTCCTTTGAGTAATAGTGCTGATTGAAACTGGGAGTCCTTCTGTGCCTCAGTTTTATTTAGATTCAATTGCCTACCCATTCACATATACGATGGGAAGACTCATGGGTTTGAAAGAGGCCACAGCCAAGAAACCAAAAATCCACACTCTCTAATCTAACACCCCAGAGTGTTAATGTGGATTGATTCGTCTAGATATGGAATATACGGTTGAAAAATATTCCATACAATTGCCAATTGCAAAAATGGGATTCATTTTAGTTTGATCAAAATTCAAAGTGAGTAACAAATACAGGATCCCTTTGGGGGAGGGAATATTACATTAGAAACATTTTCTTTTAGAACTGACTGTTCAGAGAACATACACAAACATGTTTTCAGAATGCTTTGAAATATTTACTCTCTAAGGAAGCATTTTACACTTTTGTATTGCAAGAACTTTTTATAATTTGCTTCTAAAATGTTTAAATTTAAATTTCAAAAATTCTCCTGGGGTGCATGTACACCTGCATCTCCATGTAGTTATCACAATCTCTATGTCTGAACAAAGGGAAAAGCAAGATCTATTTTTGGGGGGAGTTTTCTTATCCAATATGCATTTTTCAATAATAGCACTCAGACTGTATTTCCATTCTATGCTATATGTATACCAATGCAGTGTTCCACTTTTAAACAGTGAAGATGTTTATGCAAAGTGTTTTCAAAATGCAATGTTATTTCTGCATAAATTTCCATTAAAAGAAGTCTAGGAGCTGTTGAGGCAAAGCTTCTGAGCTAGAATTATGTATTATTTATTATTGTTATATCTAAATTGAAGAGGTGCTAAGAGCTGGCAATGTCAAACAAAGGCATAAATAATCTTCAGCTGAAACAATTAAATATCAACCACAACATGTTTACAGGGAAAATATGACTTCAAAAATGAACACTTTCATCTCATTATTCAAAGGTCACCTATTCTTACAAGTTATAAAACAAAATTCACCATATCTCCTGAGCCTGTGACATACTCCAGAAGGAATGCCCACTTGCAAAAATTAAAAATGATAAAGTACTCACTAATTTTCCTCTCCTGCAGAGTTTCAGAAATAGCAGATCCAGAAGATTCAGAGAACCCTAACTGTGACCCTCCTCTATCTTTCCCATTACAGTAAAACTTTTATTCCTTCAGCATCCGTTTTCCAGTTCTTAGATTCTTGAAGATTTCAACAGTTTATAATCTGTTGTTGCTAAAAGCACGTCACCATTTGCCCTCAGTCTATAAGCAAATCGCCAGAAAGAAACCCATAGAAAACTAGCATTAGACTGCAGATCATCAGAAGAAAGCAGCACAGCTCCAATTTTAATTCCTAGAATTTGAAAATGTGGGCTAAAATCCCATTTCCATGGAGCAGCCACTTCACACATAGGTTCAAAAAAGTTATAAATAAATTATCAAGGGAAAGCAGAACACAGTGTGTCTTGAAGGCCACAGGCATTGGTAATTCTTAACAGCTAAATATTATTACAAAAATGGAGAATGATTCTAACAAAAACAAAGTAAATGATGTTTAGGTTTCTTTTGGCAATGAAATTATGCAGTGAGGTAGAAAGGAAAAAAAACACTACATATATTGTAGTTTTAAAAAATGCTTCTAAAAAGCCTAAACTGTACTGGGTTGTTTATGTGCAGCCATATGAATGCTCTCACAAGCACCTAACTGTCCAAAAATAGGGTGATGTTGATTTCATATGCCACTAAGCATCTCTTTGGCACAGTTGGAGGAACCTGAATATAAAATTGCTTTCCTTATTTCCCCACCCTTTGACAAAACATAATATATGTATTTCCTTGTTGTATAAAATGCATTTTTGTTCTGCATCACTAGTATTAAAAACAAAACAAGAAAATGAACTTGATCCATTATTGGGATCCAGTTAACCCCACGTATCAAGTATAAAGTTCTAGTATGACATATCATATTCTGAGGATGAGTTGCTGGGTTTGGACAAAAATGATATCAACATTTTCTTTTAAAACATGTTAAAGTGTTAAAAGTAACGTTTAGAATTAACATAGTTCGAACCTATAATGAATATTACACATGCAACTTAGTTAGGATACTATATGTTCTCATATTTACTTATCCATTCGTGCATGTATGCATATTTAGGATTTGAAATACACTGTTCTTATCTATGTATTTTCATGTATATTCTGCATGACCTCTAGATTTTTCTATATTATATAATCTGTACTATATCTGTATATATGCTTAATTTTAATAAAATAACTTTCTATGTAACTGCTTTATATTTATATTATGCTACTTTTCTAAAGCTTCCTCATACTGTATTTATTTTCCTCTATTTTAGCAATTCAGTTTTTATTTGCTACAGTGCTCCTAATTTATATCATCTTTTATTTATACTGCATCCTTCTACAGAATACGAAAATTGAACATAAAACCAGAATATATAAACCAGATGTGTTGTCAACCTTACATAGGAAACAAAAGAAGTATGAGTAAAATAAATCTTCAGGTTCTTTTTGCTGAGATTAAATAGTATTTTTCAACACTACAATGTGTAAATTAAAAAATAATAATATTTTCCAGAACACAATATCCAGCATACAGTTGGAACACAGAGCCATTAAGGGAGGTATACTGGAAATGTGCTTTATTTATTTTTTATTATCTTATACCAGTTCAGTTTTCCAGGATTGCAAAATGCCTTCTGAGCAGATTTAGGAATGATTACTGTGCAGAAAAGCCAGCTATTTGGCAAACTGTCAACACAGTGTAATTGATATTTTAATTACACTACTAATATGTACATGCTTCTGTTTCCAGTGAACCTCCTCATTGGTGTTAGACAACTTATTTATTGGCCTGATAATTGCTCTGGATATAGTTTGCATTTATAATCACTAATATTTTAAACTACTACAAATAGATAAATACACATGCACAGAGAGAACAAGAATGAATGAATGCTGTTTTGCAAATGCCTAATGGTAGAAGATGCTATAGATTGCAAAGTACAATGTTTATTCCACTATGCGTACAAGGGGGAAAAAAGGCAGCAGGCATTATTATCTTGAATATCAAGGATGACGTATGTGTGTGAATCATATTTTGATAGCAAACTAAAAGGCAATTATTAAGGCAAACAATATCTGCCATCCATTAATACTGTTAAACTGAGGACGTTATCTTGCCAGTTTAAAAACACCTCTTATTATTGCAAAAACATATAATTAGATAAGGAAGGACAAATTATGAAGATTAGTTTTTATCTTCCTTGTACAGTCAAACTAATGCTGAGTTGAAAGTTAAGAAGTATTTTTGTTGAACTTTTCACAAAAACCTTATAAAAGTATTTTTCATATTCCTTCCTTCATTCTTTTTATAAATAAATCAACCCGGTAAAAATATTCAACACACTTTCTTTCTCCTATTTTCCCCACGACAACAACCCTGTAAAATGAGCTGAATTCAGAACACATGGGCCCAAGTGGCCAATGTACATCAGACTCACAAGTCAAAGTCTTCAGTTATGTTGTATGGTCTTTATAAATTTGGATTGCAACATGTCTGGAGGTCATGAATTTGATATATACAATGAAATGATTGAGTATGCAAACACATAATAACAATAATATACAGAATGAACAATCTCAACAAATATAGAATATGTTCCAAGATAATCTCAATCACTGCTGTACTTGCTTCTGGCCATGTTTTGTGTGTGTGTGTGTCACAACCATGATATATGATAATCCCCTACTTATTGTACATAATAAGATATTTCTTAACTGAAATAGCAACTGAAATAGCAACTTAACTAAAAAATAATGCATTTTCCTATTAAAAACTTCAGAGGAGCACAGCATTTATCAAAGAGACATCTCTCAGGTTTCTGTCAAGACTACCTCTGATTATAGACCGTATTTTGAAATAAAGCTTCTGGATTTTAAGTTCTGCAGAAGAAACAATCTTGTGCCTTCTTGCCAGTAATCAATTATGCTATTTTTTCCATGGAACACAACTATCCCTAGCTAAGATCAGATTCAAAGTCTCCTCAAGAAACATCTTGAGCTGAATCTTGAACAAAAATAAGACGTGGTAAAGAATACTCACTACAATAAAATTCAGATCTACAATAGACAATTCAAATCTATGGGCCATGTAGAACTGATTCTCTTTATTAGTTTGGAGAATTTGGAGTCACCCTACAGAAATGGTGGCACAGTGGTTAGAATGCAGCATTGCAGGCTAATTCTGCCCAGTGTCAGGAGTTTGATCCTCATCGGCTCAAGATTGACTAAGCCTTCTGTTCTTCTAAGTTCAGTAAAATGAGGACCCAAATTGTTGGGGCCAATATGCTGACTCTGTAAACCACTTAGAGAGTACTTTAAAGCACTATGAAGTGGCATATAAGTCTAAGTGCTATTGCTATAGAAACTCCAAGTGCAAATAAGACTAAATCTCGTCAGCAACAGCAGTTGAAATGTTCTTCATTCTCAGACAGAAAAACAAATCTAGAGCATGCCCTGCTAAATGAGTGAAGCCAGACATAACTGATTTGTAAACCACAACCTCCTTAACAGATCTTGGACAGTTTCATTACGCACACTGAAATCTCCTGACACAGAACAATGAGAGTTCAGCACACAGATAAGAATATCCTTGTGGCCTAAAAATTGTACCATACATATAAATGTAATTAAAAAAAATTAAAAATCAAATATATGCAGTTGCTATAGAGAGAAAAAGTTATTTCTTAGTTACCTCCAGTGATAAACGTGGATTAAACTGCAAATTACATATATATACAGGTTTAAATAACAATTCTGTGCAATATTAAAGCCAACATTATTGAGCCAATAAGTGATATTTTGAATATATTATTCCCGCATTCCCACTTTATTGATCCAGGTTCCTAATACAACAAATGTATTTTTCATGGTTTGTGACTTAAATCAAGTAAACCTTATCTTAGAAGATATTCAAACTGAATGCATAGCAAGGCACGAAAAAGTAATTTCATTCAACCATTTATTTCTGTTGTTGAGATATATATTTTAACACATAAAAACCACTAGATGCCATTTTGCAAATTTCAGCTTGGAGAAAAATATTACAAGCAAGTAATTGTACACCCCATGCTAAAAGAAAAAAAGAAAAAAAGGAAGGAAGAGGGGAGAGACAGAGAGAAGTTTCTAAATGAATATGCCAAATTAATTATAATGAGAATATTATTGGGGGTTGTTTAATTAAACTGAAAAAGGAAGAGGACAACTTAAAGAGAATTAGCAAAGGTAAAATAATGTTCTTTTTTTTAAAAAAATGAGAACAATCCTTTGTATTCAACTTTGTACTCGTACATCATAATGTTCCAGTAAAAGCCCATTTTCCCTTGAGATAATAAAAGAATTGAATTTTTCCTTATCGGTCATCTATTTTTCTAGCTATAGCTATTACTCCCTCTCTGTGGTTGCTAGGCAACAAGAAATATTAATAGCTGCTTTTATTAGCTTAGCTTTAGCAGCAGAGTACCAGAATGAGAAAATGGAAAACATAAAATGTGTTACATAAATCTTTCAACCTTTCAGGGTTTGTGTTAGTCTCTGTTTTCATAATGATTTATTGAAGTGATGGTTCATTTATGAGAAAAAGGAGTGTGAAATAAGAAAACGGAACATTACCCTGAAGGACTGTTTGAAAATAAATAATTATAGGAGGTGAAGAAAAGCTGTTTAAAACCATTTCTTTGAGTTTTATAAAATTTAAAAAGACATATTTCTTTCATTTATTGCCTCCGAGAAAAACACTAGCAGAGGATTGCCAACCGGCCTCCGATTAATATGAAGAAAAGCAGCTTTGAATCTGATTGCATTATAAATATTTCTCACTACCAACGTTTAGTTATTTAAACAGGAAAATATTAATGAGCAGAATTTCAAACACCTTATAACAAAAAAAGATAAAAATCCTATTGAAATGAAAAGGTCCAATTCACAGAATTACAGAAAAAGCTCAGCATATTTCAAAATGTTCGCTTGTCAACAGTGTCTGCTGTTATATTTCATATTCTCAGTGCTCAACATTTACCTCTGTTTGTTTTCATAAGACTGCTAATTTGGAATTCAATTTGTTTTGCAGCTTGATTTGAGTAGCTCTACGATCTGCTTTATTGCAGCCGTCACCAGCAACAGGCCTGGGGACTGTATTGCTATATTTACATGGCAATGTTTTCTCATGGCACTTTATAGTTGCTTTTAAACATTGTAATTCAGGAAAGCAACAACATTTAAGCTTCTACAGGAAGATGGGAACTTTTGTCTATACTGCCTGTGTGTCCTTTCTGAACCAGATTTTAAAACCAAAATGCAATAATAAAGGAATACCACAAGCTAAATCACAGTCACCACATAAAACTAAAATGAATGCAATCATTGTCTATTATTTATTCTTTTTAAAATCAAATATATGTCGCAACTGCTAAATAAAAATAAGGAAATACTCTGTTCAATTTTTTTTTTAAAAGTTACTAAAATAAAGATGGGAACAGGCATTACTCAATGACACTGGATGATACTGAAAACACTAATTGTTTTAAACTTCACCCTACTGACTGTGTCAGTACATGTCTTAACAAGCAACAAACAATTATTATACACTTTGTATGAACTATGCAACAGTACAATTGTCCAAAAGGATAAGATTTCTACATCAGTAATAAAGCTGATGCTATCAGTTACATATACATGGCCTAAAATATGATGATACTTCAATGCATGCCCCATGACTGGCTTATTGGTGGGCCTCCATAACATATAACAGAATATGATATAACATATAGACCCTATTTGGTTTAGTGGTTAAAGCACCAGATAGAAAGCAGGAAACCATGAGTTCGAGTCCCGCGGAATTGTTGTTGTGAGGAAAATCGAGGAAGAAAGATTATGTTTCCTCCCCTTAAGTTATTTGTAAAAATAATTAAGGCAGGATATAAGTAAGTAAATAGATAAGTAAGTAATCTCTCTTTTTCTTTCTTAGCCTTTGTGAAGGACTGTGGACCTCACCTTGACAAGAAATGAATGCATTATTAAGGGTAGAATTTCAGAAAAGACTTCCCAGTTTCTGCCTTGATTTTGTTTGGTATAAGATGGAGTAGATAGGCTTTCAGGATTCTGCAGTTCTACTCTACAGTCATAAAGAGCATTCATAGAAACCCTGCCATGCCTCTTACTTGACCGTGCCTGTTTTGAAAGGCTATAGCCCTGGGCTGGTTGATATGAATGATCATGAATAACCATGGCCAGAATTATTCCCATAACATGCAAAACTTCAGTAAAAGAAATGCCATTACTTGTTTATGTAACATACCAAGCTAAAACCAAAAAATCATGTAATGGCTTAATAGTCTGGAACATCTAAATATTATTCATCTAGCTATAGCATGTTGTACAAAAGTCAGCCATGTGTCAGCCCTCCCAGGTAAACCAGACAGGATACATGACTAGATGAGCTAATTCCACTTTATTGAAAGGCTACATTAATAGAATCCTGCAAGTCTGAAAGTACAAATCTCCCGCCACCACTTCTAGTTGCCTAATCAATTAAGGCAGGTGCTTCCTAAGTTTTTTCTTCTGACCATTAAGCTACTGGGGGTTTCCCCATCTCTCATCTGATCATTGTTTAGACAGCATCTCTTCCCTTCATTCCTCAAGGTCATCCTCACATACCATTGCATCATGGCTCTGTTTTTAAGTTGATGTTTAGAGTATTTTAAAAAGAAGGCATAATGGGACAACAGTTAAATACGCATTCATGAAAAACAATCCAGAGGAATGATTCCTATTATATGAATTCAGACTGAACCTTTTAGACTCAGGGTAGTCTTTCCAGTGAATCAGATGTTCCAAGCACTTTTCCCTGCATCCTAAATCAAGAGTATACTCCATTTCATAGTCACCTTTCCTGTCCACCAGTAGAGAGTGGAGGGGGGGGATTATTAAGAATACCTATTGGAATGCTGAATGAATCTTCATAGAAGCAGGCAATTCCAAATAAAAGACAACTAGATTCATTTGCTGTGTATCTGGGAAGAAGTCATTACAATTTGACTACAGTTTTCTAAATACACCGGTAAACGTAAAAACCTGGTCAAAAGCTACACCAAAGTCCACTGTAAATAAAGTTCATTCTTGCTTGTGTGTGCCTGTGGCCACAACTTGTATACAACTTATAACTTTGACAAATCTAGATGTTCCTTTGTGATTACTGAGCAGTTTGTCTCTCATGTAGAAGGCATAATGAACAGCAGATGCCAGAGTTTTGGAGGGCAAGATGTGGAATGGTAGTCATAGACCAGTGATGGTGAACTTATGGCATGTGTACCAGAGGCGGCACTCAGACCCCTGTCTGTGGGCATGTGCGCCATCATCCCAGCACAGATTTCTTTACTAGAAAGCTAAAGGGATGCAGAGCTCCCCTTCCCTTTTCCACATGCATCTGAGGAGATTTCTGACATCACCCGCCCCTCTGCCCAGCAGCCCAATGGAAGCAGTTCTTCCCTCTCCTGTCTGGGGTAAGGCGGGCAGCTCAAATGTGGCATGGAGTCTGTGGTCAAGGTGAGAGAGGAGAGGAGCTAGGTTGGAAGGGAGCATAGCTCACAGCAACCCACAGAAGCTGAGGTAGGCCACTGGAAGACCCGCAGCAACCTCGTGTAAGCCACAGGCGGAGTGGGTTGGTGGGGTGGTCGCCAATGGTCATGGGGTGGATGTGTTGCTGTGTTGGCACTTTGCGATAAATAAGTGGCTTTTGGGCTCCAGTTTGAGCACTCATTTTCTAAATGGTTCACCATCACTGTCATAGACTGTTTGAATGTATAGAGTTTTTAATATGCATATTCTGCAAGAAACTAGAGTATAGACACCTCAAGTACCGTACTAATAACAGAATGAGAGGTCCATAAATAAATTATCACAAAATCATCATGTAATCCTGTTGAGGGGGACGATCAGAAATGAAATTAATTGAAACAGAATCCTCAGTTTCAATGGTGAAAGGAGGAGCCAAAGTAAACCATCTGGCCTATCAGAAACAATATTGGTCCAATTACAAACATGATAAGATAAAACTTACAGTAATTGTTAACATCTGCTGTTACTCTTGTCCACCAGAACTCTCTGAATATTCAGCTTGCAAAATGTTAAACTTTTCCCCATTGTCTTGCAATTCTATTACAATATATATTTCTTTAAAGGAAAGGGAACATATACATGAACATTGTAAAGCAACTATCCAACATGCATAAAGAAAGGCAAAGAATCAATCAAGAGGGCAGCTATCTGAGACCTGACATATGCATTCTTTTATTACTGCGATCTAACTTGATCCAGCAAATCTACTGCCTATCTCCCTGCCCCCAACCTTTCTGGAGGGCCTACTTCTAGGGGAAAGATAAAGCTGCATAGCATCAAAGTTTTTGTAGGTAGGGATGAGTGAGGAAAAAAAAAATCACATGATTGCTCCAATATCTCCATTGTTGAGACCATGCAACCAATTATATTAAAAATAACAACAACAACAACAACAACAACAATAATAATAGTTTTACTTATACCCAACCCTTCTCAGGACTCAGGGCGGCTGGCCAAATAAAAACACAATACAATACAGAATAGTAAAACACATTAAAAATATTAAATAGGGCCTAATTGAGAAGATGGGGAAAACGATAAAATGACTTCCATCTAAATCGTAAAAAGTTAACTAAAATGTTTAAAACCAAATAAAAGCCCCAGATTAAAACAGAGGGGCTAGGGCATGGCTAAGTCTGCTTCCTGGAATAAGTGGGTCTTCAGGGCACGGCGGAAGGTCCGAAGGTCAGGGATAGTATGTATTGCAGAGGGGAGATCATTCCAGAGGGTGGGTGCAGCCACAGAGAAGGTTCTTCCCCTCGGGGTCACCAGCCGACATTGTTTGACCGGCGGCACCATGAGGAGGCCTACTCTGTGGGAGCGTGTGGGTTGGCAGGAGGTATCGGTTGGTAGAATGCGGTCCTGCAAGTAACTGGGCCCTATGCCTATAGCTCCTTTCATCTGAAAAAGCAATCTGGATTAAAAAGAAGCTGAAAATGTGGTTTTGCATGTTCTGCAAAATTAGAAATGAACTTTTGGGGGAAATATGCAAAACTCAGACAATGCTGAACATCGATCACATTTCACATTTTATATGTTGGTAATTGTTGTACTTCTGCAGGATTCATTTGTATGCCTCCAGTATATATCTAGCAAACCAAATAGTCTAATTAAGGAAAGTCAAGTGCACATTTTTCTAGCTTAATAAAAATTATTATGTTTGCAGTCACTAACATTTCCCAGCTGCGGTATACTAAATATCAATGGAATTCAGCATGCTGCCCATAGCTGCTTCCAACAAAGAAGCATCAATATTCTAAATGCTATCTAGTAGAACATCATGTGCAACAAGGCCAGGAAGGCTAATCTTAAAAATAAATTTATTGTAGTTACATTCAATATCAGCAAGGCCTCAAGAAGAGAGAGAGAAATACATTAACATCTGTGGCTACATCTCAACTGGTGAATTTCCTCCTCACTTGGTTCCTTCACAATGAGAACTTGGTATATGCTGAGTATTTATAGAACCAAAGTTGCTTTTTTAACCAACACAGAAGGATGTGGTCAAAGGATCGTCTGCACTTTCTTTGCTTTAATAAAGAGAACATTAACTTTCTTCATCTCACAATCATTGGGGATGAAAGGTTTCACAAGTGTAGAGCAGTAGCTGAAAAGTGGGATATAAATTCTTTTCAGAATTTCAGAAATTAACAAAACACCCATTTCCATCAAACATTCTTGTTGTACATCTCCATTCACTTACCTGGGTTTACACAAGATTAAGACATATGGACACACATAGTAAAAATAATGTCTGATAGCTTGAACAAATGATATTTTGAACAAAATCTGACATGTGTTCATTTGTGCATAATTTCTTTTCAATGCACTAATTTTTCCCAATACTGAATATGATTTTTGCTTTAATTCATGATGCTCCAGAGAATCCTCTTAGTGCCTAACTTCTTACAGTTGGATTAATTTTGGTCAGTTTTGAAGACTAAAGTCTTGGCTTTGATTAAGCCAAAGTTTGTTTAGCTATGATTTCTTCAATAAATCACAATTGGCTGAGAGTTTGCTAAACAATTTTTTTAAAGGAACACACTAAGCCCTAAATATGAATCGCATCATGCTAAACAAAACCAAATCAAGCACATTATGAATCAGCAAAGAAGTCAGCAACTGTAACCTGCTACGTTAGCTAGTATTCACCACTAATGGCTATGTTGGTTTAGACTTTTCAAAATTACATTCCATGGTTTAACACTTGAATTTTTGCACTTGTAACCGAAGCACCGAGGCATTTCCAGGTTGGAAGGATCAGCCAGTGATACAACTGTGTATGTGTGTGGGGGGAGAAGACACCCAATTGGGGCTCCTTTCATGTCCTTGGTAGAAGCTAGAGCGAAGGACAGGAGCTCAGCTGTGCCCACGGCAGCAGTTGGGACTCAAATGTGGCCTTGTTAACCTCCGTCCCAGCAGCCTAACTACACAAGCTACCATGCTCCTTTTAACACTTAATAAAAGAAACCCATGATTTAGATCTAATTCTCTGAGAAAAGGGCAGACAATTAAAATGATTGTCTTATTATCTAAATTTATTTTTACATGTGTTGCAGCAAGTTCTAGAAATTTAGTGGTGCAGTTCTGAGTGAGTGATCAATTTAAATTTCAGGGGAAAAAACAGTGAACAATGAAACATCAGCTTACATTTTCCACTTCTGAATTGCCATCTGATCATAAAGAATGCTTTCTTAATTCACACCAAACCATAAATCTAACATAAACATGCATTTTGTTATTACCTTACTCTGCATCTATATATATAAAAATGGAACGACATGTTTGTTCCTGGTAGGTAATCTCAAAAAGTACACATTCACTCCAAACTTTCAGGCAATCTCACACACACACACGAGCGGGTTCTAAGCTGTCACTTACCTGTGCTGAGTAGCATTACACGCGAGGAGAGGCCAAAAACAGGCGCTGCGGGGGCGCCCGCGGGCGCCACCTTGCAGGAACGCCATCACACGCCTGCACGCACACACGCCCGGCACGTCGGCGGCAGACAAACAGCACGGCGCCATTTTTAAACAGACACTGCAGCAACGGCTGAGCGGCTCCAAGCCTTGGAAGAGGCTCAGCCCTGCGGCATGGGGGGGGGCGCAAATCCTACCACCGCGGTAGGAAAACTAATGCCTGGTAAGAGGGATGCAGGGGGGGAAACGGGGGGGCGCGAAACGGGGCTTACCGGGCCTTC
>JANHFO010003638.1:916306-931151 GCA_032468095.1 Pareas carinatus | reverse complement strand
TCCGTTCGATTCGGCCAATCCGGGCGGCCGCTTCAGTTCCTCTATTCGCCGCGCGGAACAGGCGGCTATTAACTGGAACCGGCCGTCGCAGGGAATCGCGCGGCGGCTGTTAACTTTTGGACACAACACCCTCCAAATGTGAAACATAATCTGTAAAGTAAGGGCAATTCCTTTATTAACTAAATTTCCAGGTGGCACAGATTGTACATATATTATTAGCTGACCAGTATGGTTCAATTTCTTTGAATTGATCAAATTGTCTTTCATTGTCTGTAAAATTTATCACAATTATTTTAAGCATTTCAACATGGCTGTTTATTTTACCATATTACTTTTATCAAATTTTATTTTATCAAATTTTATTTTATAAAAAAAACCTGGCAAGATTTAACCTTCATGCTTTTCTAAATGGAATACTGGCCACTGAGGGTAATAAAGGATTGACTAAAGTAATGGCGATGAGAGAAGCATTGCTAATACCACCCATAGAAAATCTGGTGCACAGAACGTTTTGCATGCATGATGTCACTACTCAGATTCCATATGGGTAACCACAGGATACAAGAGGCCCTCTGCCACTCTCCTGGCCATCTGCCAGAGTGTGGGGAGCTCTAACTTTTTTCTGTCATCCAACTGATCAGCCGTCTGTTAGGTGGGGAAAACCATATCTGCTGTTTTCCTACTGCTAATAATTCAGAAACAACAATTTTGGTAATAGTTATTGATGGTTTTCCTTCTCCTCTCTCCCAGCAATTTTTTTTAGAAGGATCATTATTTCTCTGTCAACATAATAGAGAAGCAACACACTTCTTTGTAATGGCCGAGAAGAAAAGAGTGTCTATCATCTCTTTTAAAGTTCCTGAGTGTGTCTGTAAGTGTATAGATAGAAAGAGGGGGGGAAATGGATACAGTAAATGGGTTATGGGATGTATGTTTACATTGTGTTGCCTTTTCTAGCTGCTAGGACCAAAAAGGTTTCAAAAATCCCAAATAGTATTTATGTCACTTATAGGGATATCACAAGGTTTCTTTTAACACGGATCTTTCTTTATAAGTGACTTGGAAGCACATCACACATATATTATTTTGCTTAATTAATACCAAGTCCACTTTTGCCAATTATGACCCTCCACAGATGTTAAGTTTACTTGCAAAGGCCTTTATAGATTTGCCTTTAAGAAGATATAAGTATCTGCAGATCCTTTTAACTCAAACTTCTAAAAAATACACACTGAATTCTCTTCAGGATTTTACTGATGTACTTCAATCTGCTTTTTACTGATACAATTAGTTGATAATTTATGAAGCATTATCTTTTTTTCTTCTAATGGTAGAAACTGTTTCAGCCACCTTTAAAACAATAATAAAAAAACATTAAAATGCAACACAGATTCTACCATTAGTATAAAGTCATAATAACAAACCACAGATGCAATAGTTCCACTTGAAAACCTCATTGAAAGTTCATCTGCAAAGGCCTTTCTGAAAATATTGCTTTTAATCCTCTCTACATGGCTGCATGAGCCTTTAATCTAAGCCTTTATTTTGTTCAAATCTCTCTTGTTATACCAGCTTCAAAAGCTTTTCTGCATACTGCATATTGCTGAATGTAAAAACCAGCAGGAATAAAGACAAATTATCAGAACCTGATCCAAGAATGCAGACCTTAAAATCTTTACTATAGATATTCTGGAGCTGCAATTCCCAACAGATTTCAAGAGAAGCAATATATCACTGGCACCTACTTAGCATCTACCAGGATTCTTGTACCACATGGTTATTTTTCCATCTCTAAATATATTAATTTGCTGCACTGAGAAACATATTAGTCTCCATATATACAGATATTAACCACTATCGTAAGGCTCATAGAAAATTTTAAAAAAGAAAAGATGAGCTTGGTTTGAAGCATGCTAGCTTACACACACACACCCAAAAAAGGAAGGATAGATATTTTTACCAGCTACTTTCACTATTATTGTTGTTGCTGTTGTTCATTGCACAGTCTGCCAGATGTTCAGACTAGATTTGGCATTTTTATCTACCTATCAAGTCCTTACCAAGGATGTGGGATTGGCAGATGTGAATGTTTGACGGTGTTACAGATATTGTGGCAGGTTGGAAGCTGTTCCCAGTAAAGCTGCCTTTTGCAATTGACTGATGGCGAATTTGTCAGTGCTGATGGTGTTCACGTGGTGCTCCAGTTGTTTTGGAGGCGTCTATTACTATTAGGACTACCCTTGCTTGCCTCTGCCATAGTCATATTATGTCTATTTGTAGGTCTTCGTATTTTGATGATGATGATTTTGCAATTGTGTGGAGTTTCTCTTACTAACCCTTACTTACTCAACTTCTGAGTACTTGGCAAAATAGAAAATAATTATATGTGAAATAAAATCAAGGTTTTATATATCCAAAACCAAAGGTTTTACTGAACAATATGAAAAGCAGCTGAGAATGTAATCCAACACAGCTAGAGTGGGGAAAGACTGACAGAAGAGATTCCACGAGTAGGAAAACCATAAGGGAGAAATCACACTCATTATTATTCCTTGAAGATGCAATAAAGGACAAGTGTCATATATGAAGGGAAAAAAGTAGATAGCGACATGCTTTTCTGCCTCTCAAAATACTGGAATTTAGGATTCTTCTAGGCAATTCAAGGATGATTTGGGATTAAGACAGATAAAAAGAAATGCTTCTTCATACAACACATTAATTACACATTGTGTAATTAACAATAGTAAGAAAAGAATTGAGCACAGGATAAATCGGTTTGAAAACTTGACAAATTAATGGGGAGTAGCCCTATAAAAGTCCACCATTTATGCTGTATTTTTTTCATAACAAATAATTTATCCTTCTCGGGGCTAATACGGATAGTCTTCTACTTATGATCACAACTGGACCCAAAATCTGTGTTGCTAAGCAAGGTATTTGCTAAGTGCGGGCACCAAATTTTATGATCATTTTTGCCATGAATGCTAAGTAAATTGTTGCAGTCATTAAGTGAATTGTGTAGCCATTAAGCAAATCCAGCTTTCCCTATTGACTTTGTCAGAAGCCAGCTGGGAAGGTTGCAAGTGTTGCTCACATGACCTTGGGAGGCTGCAGCCATTGTAAATATATGCTGGCTGCCAAGCACTCAAATTTTGATCATGTGACCTTAGAGATGTTGTGACAGTCAATAAGTGTGTGAACCAGTCATAGTTCATTTCTTGCAATGCTGTTGTAAGTCAAGGACTACCTGTAACTGAATGACATGACGCTACTTATTCTTGTGTCCTGCCTGGGACCTTCCCAAAGAAGCCTCTAGAAAACCACTGGTCTCTGGGTGCTCTTATGTGGTTCCTGTGGAAGGAAGAAGAGCAAATGGATCGGACAGCCATTCACAGCAGTGCCATCCACATTTAAAACCTCGAGACCAAAGATCGGCAATCTGCATTCCAGAGCAACATGCGGGAATTGCAAAATTACTTCTTCTATGCCATTGTAAAGCTTTGTGACCCTTATCCTCTTTTGCATCTGAATACTCTAATTCCAAATTAATGTAATCTTGTACAAATCTGGCTATTCATGTCATCTCTTGCTCAATAACAATAAAAACAAATCCCTTTTTATGCCTCAATACTCCTCATGTGTAAAATGGGTAGTAAATGAAAATCCTTTCAGTTCTATTGATGAACAGTTCCATCAAGACAGACATTGTGTGCAATTGTTAATCACAAAGAACATTACTTGGCCGGGCAGGAATTCAAGAAAAATGCTCTCCTTAGAAACCTGACAAATATCAAGTGACCCCAATTCTCTGTCATGTCATGTTCACTGTGATTATTTGCTGGGATCCTGGAAGCTTCAGACAAACATTGATTCAAAGAATGTTATTCACAAGTTAGAAGGATGGAGATTTTCATCATTATTGGAGGTAAATATTTGCCCTGTCAAATAACATTCAGAACAAATATAAGTTTAAGAGAGAAAGCAGCAGAGAAATTGTTTCTGGTGAACTGCAAGGAAAACAGACCAAGTAATATAAATTCATCTGTCAAGGTAAGATGGAACAGGATAGATTTAACATCCCATTCTGTCTTCTCCTGGAGATAATTACTGGCCACAGAACTTTTGCTACATGACACTACAGCTATTCTTTCAGAAATTATATTTTCTATGTGTCGTACCATTAATAATAAGGGAGTCAATTTGGTCTAGTTGTTAAGGCACCAGGTTAGAAAGTGGGAGACCATGAGTTCTAGTCCCGCCTTAACCATGAAAGTGAGTTCATGGTTCAATCACCCAGCCAATTGTGATGCATTCAATGAAACACAGTTAAAACAATCATGGCTTAATAATATATGAATTCCAAGTCGCAGACTGATAATGATTCCTAAAAGTTTTAGACAGCAATTGTTCAGTTGGACCTAAAAATCATAGATATTGAATCTGATATCATTGTATAAAGACATGTACCTGAATTCTGTGCTTTACCTCACAGAATCACACAAGGGCCATAGGATGTATCCTCTAGTTCAGTGCAGGAATCCACATAACATTTCTTTGAGTTTACTTTGCCAAATCTATGTATTTTTGTTACACTGCCTACATCTAAACATTCCTACATGTAATCAGCCATCACTTGATATAATTTTCATTATTTATTCCAGGACTTGGAATCTTTATTCTAAATATGATTACACCATGCTGTGTAATATCTTGTCTAACTTCTCAGGGTTGCCAGTTTGAGGAGTCTAATGTTTCAGTTTAGAAACTGCATAAAGAATATTACATTGGCTCAAATTCATTTATTTTTCTAGGCTCCCCATGAATTCTGTGGCAGCTGGTTCATGTGAGGTCGCTGATGAATGAAAACACTCAAGAATAGAATAGTATTGTTTTGCCACTAAGCGTGTTTAGGTGGGAAGCAAATATTCCTATTTGCTGTAAAGGACTGCAGGAGTTTATTGTTTCAATAAGTGCGAAAGAGGCAATTTTGGCAAATTCTTTTTTTTCAATTCAATATGATATGGCCATGAGTGTTTCCTTCACAATCTGGTTACATAGCCTCACAGAAATAAAAACTCTTGCCTTTCAATGAATGATAAAGCAGTTATTTCCAAGAATCATTCAAAGTGACTTTCACTGGAACTTTCATAGGGAATATGAATTGAATAACTGGGATATGCAAGCTAAAGAAAAAGATAGCAAATTGTAGGTTTTCTTTCCTCGTCTTTCCCCCATCCCCATTTCTCCCAGAGCTGAAATCCTGTCAAATATAGTAGATAGCATAGGACTATAACTTCTTATTATGTGTACAGCAATTTTATGAATTCAGTGGGGAATGAAATGCAATTTTGTCAGACTTGTCTGTGTTCATAATGACCAAGTCAAATTAATCATTGTGGAGAATACTCCCATGTCAGCCATTCAAGAGATTTTTTAATAGAATTTTTCTGATTCATGTCTTGCAGTACATCAGATCTGTAGCATTGTACCACTTCTAAAAATCAGGGCAATTATAGCTTCTTGTTGGCTTGTCATTTTCCTAGAATAAAAATGTCCCTCCAAAAGTCACACTGTACATAATTCAAAATGAAAAACTAAGCTATGGTTAGGCTGGATCGAAGATTTAATGTTTTTAGAGACTCTTATTTACAAACAAGAAATAGAATACAGTTTAACAGGCAATTGTAGCAAAAGACTGCTTTAGCATAGCACACACCAATTTTATGTGGGTTATGTCAATTCTTGCCTTTCATTGTTCCACAATAGTTAGGGGGTGCCATAACACAATTTGCAACCATGCATTTAAAAATAAGTATTCAGAAAAATTCCATAAAAGTCTCAAGAGAAACTTCAGGAAGCCCTTAATTTCCAGTTTGCAATTACCACCAAAACAAATATGCCACCTTTATTATATCCTGTATATATCTGGAGTTATGTTGCTGAATTCCAGTAAGCAAAGACTGAAAAATCTTGCTGTAATTCTCAACCAACATTTCCCATTTGTCTGTCTGATAAACATTATAAGAACAAAGGTTGAGCCTGTGGTACAGAATCATTAGAGATCATTACCTACAGCGCATTTAGATTTCATACTTATCTCAGAGATCCTTGGCCCTTATTAAAAATAACATTAGTGGTCTCTTTGGTTGAACAAATAAAAAAGTGTGAAGCTTTTCCTCTTTCCATACTGTATGCCACCTGTAGTGCCATGATCCTGATTTGTTTTAAATCAAAATCACATATAATATCTAAAAGAGAAAATTCTGGAAAAATATCAATTTAAAATCTTAAACCAAGATCCTACCATTAATATTGATTAGTAAACTGAAGCCAACAGTTCAGAGTACACTAAGGAGAAATAATGGTTTAAAGAAACAGATATCAAGAGACTAAAAATGGTATAACAAAGGATTTACAAATGGTATTTTTGAATTACTCATTGATTACTATGATTATAAATTATGATGGTTCAGAAAAATAACTGATTATTGCCAACTTCTGAAACACATAGGAATATAGAAGACTTTAAGCAGAGGTATCCCATGACATGTTGAGAAAAACAAAGTTGAAGCTACTTTTGGTCTGAAATAGTCTCACTGTTTAACGCCTAATTAAACATACTAAATTGAAATAAGCTATTTTTAAGTAGCAGTTATGAATTATTTTTATTGTGGATCAGAGAAGTAGCTTACTAGTATGTTATTCATTTAAAACCATATATGCCACCAAAACACAAGCTCAAGAACTTCCCTGCAGTTTCAAAAATAAAAATAAAAATATGTAGTTAAAAAAAACTAAGCAAAAATAGCAAACAATTATATAATAAATTACAATATATTCATTTCCAATGAAAGCAATTCAAACTATAAAATATCGAGTAGCCTGGAAAAATAAAATTAAACACAATTTGTAAAAAGTCTAAGTAGCCTGGATAGAGTGAAATATTATTGCCTAGCATAGAAAACCCAATAAAGCGGAAATGTGAGATTATCTAACGAAAATATTCCAGACAGCTTACCTGCCATATCTATATTTGATATGCATCCAAAGCAGAGCTTCTGAGAATGATCTTAAGGAAAAGGCAGAAATATTTACAAAAAGATACCCACTGATCAATTCTGTTTCAAATGACGTAGGCCATTACAAAATAAATCTGGAATTTCTAGGGAGCTCCATGGAATGTAAATAAAAAGCTGGAATATTTTTAATACACTGGAAATCATGCAGAAGTTAGAAAGTTCATTGCATTCCATGACATCACAGCAGCTTAATTAAGCCATGAGCAGAGAGTAAAAATTGTAGACAACTATACGTATAAATATATTGCATGTTGATTATCATATATGATGGAATATAAATATTTGAGTCAATTTTAAAATAGAAAGAAAGGAAGTTGTTTTTTAAAAAAGACTAAAGATTAACTGCATGGTGATGCAGTGGTTAGAATGCAATACTGCAGACTAACTCTGCCCAATACCAGCAGTTTGATTCTCACCAGCTCAAGGTTGACTCAGTCTTCCATCTTGCTGAGGTTGGTAAAATGAGGACCCAGTTTGTTGGGGGCAATATGCTGACTCTGTAAACCACTTACAGAGGGCTATAAAGTACTATGGTATATATGTCTAAGTGCTATTGCTATTAATTCTACTAGTAGATGATGTATTGGGCATCAGCTAGTGATGTGCATATGGTGTTGAAAAATTATACTGGAAAATATATTAGAGCACTAATAAAATATTAATTCTCTGTCATTCCCTGAGATCAGTGACCTATGTTTTAATGCCTGTTTATTATTGTCAAAAGCTCTATCATCTATAAATTGGTCTACGGTAGTCTTGCTTGAAATGCCAGAGCACTTGTACATGCCCAGTGAAGCCTTAATGTTCCTTACATCACAATAGTAAGTCCAGAAATGCCTTGCAGCCTGTTCCCAAAATTCTCTCAAATCATATGAAACAATACATGCTATTGTGGGGAGGGGTCAGGGATGGATATATACAGAATTAGCTAAATGATTGTCAAGATTGCAGCCTATAAATGGATTCTTTTCATATCCTATTTTACATGAATAATGCAATCCCCTGCAACTAAGATACATTTCAAATGCAAAGAAGAGGGTCTTTCTCCCATCAAGCAGCTTCTAGTTCTCATATATATCTTGTGTGAATGAAATAGGAAATATGTTATTTCCAAAATGTGGAGGATTTGATTTTTGCCTTTGTTTATGACTAAAGAAACAAGTATTCTCTTCTCCCACATTAGTAGCAAATCAGAAATTCATTATTTGAGCAAACAAGGTGTTATGTTTTTCATACCATACTTTCAATCCTGTAGAGAAAATAATTCTCATCTGAAGGTGAGATCCGATGTTGCCAAGATTAATGTAACCTGTGTTAGTGTCTTATGCTGATTTAAGCCATTTATTTAAGTATGTATGCATTTCCATTTAATCAACAAATTATCAGAGCAACATGTAACAGTACATGTTTTAAAACAGGAGTTTCCAATATACCCTTTTATGTGGACAACTGTATCAATGAGATTCATCTTATATATTCCCTTTATTCAATTCATTTTACAGATGCTCCAACAAAGTCCATTTCTATGTCCAAAATCAATTCACAACTTCCCCCCCTCAAATAACAACAACAAGAAAAGCCTGTAGCTTTGTAGGGACCAGCATTCAGAATAGCACTCCAATATGTGAAAGTTACATGAGCTCTGTAGAAATATACCCTTGGACCGATTCCCTATTTGACTCTCTTCAAATATGCGGTATTTCACCTTCTGGAGGTGAAATATCATCTACCACATCTTTAACAAACAAAAATTGAAGTTGAATTCAACAAGTTTTCAAGGAATAGAAATTCTTTTATATCCAGTAACCTCCAGGGTTGAATGTCTTTCCTGCAGTTCAAGAAAATCTAAATTCTACTATTTGCATTTTTAAAAAAAATTCTACATATAAATCAGCATCATTTTCAGTAACAAATACTATGCCTTCTCATATGTTACCAAACTCGATTCTTTTTAATCCTAACTTAATTTTTTGTCCCAAACAGATCAGAAACATTGATCCCATAGACGATTTATAACAATGGAAGATATTATTCCAAAGAAATAATAGCCTTTTCACTGAGTTATCATGTCAATGTACAGTTGAATTCACCCCAGTTTTGCAGCATTTATACCATTTGCAAAGCAAGCTCTTTTTTTGTCTCCCCAGAAGCAAAGGACACAATTACAGTCTTCCTGCACCCCACTTCCAGTCTATAATGCTGCTCTCCTTTCAGCATTTGATGGTGCCTGATTAGCACAGTGTAGTAGATCTCAAAGGAAGCTTGCATAATGTGGCAGAATCTAGCACCTCCCCCAGGGTGCCCAGCTGCTGCAGAAGCAATTTCACAGCTCATCATCCATTATGAGATTAAAATAATTTTTTCCTCCCATGAAGTATTAATAAATTGTGCAGGCAGCTCAGAGTTAATGCCATTTACACAAATGGTAGTGAATCACCCACCTAGTTATTTCTTAATGGATTGTGTCTGTGCTGCTCTTCTTATCCTGTAATTTAAGAAACCAGATTTACAAACCAACAGAGATTGGGTGCTTGTTTATAAATATTTCCCTGCATTACCACAAGGTGGCTTTTATTGAAGAGGGACTGTGCCGGGCAGGAATAGTGGGCACAGAGAGACCCACAAAACAGAGAACAGATGATTTAGCAGAGTCCTACAGTCAATAAATAAATTCATGGCACTTACTGTAGAACAACACCAACACATTCATGTCAATCGATACAAGAAAGGAAGTGCACTTATAAAATGAAGTCTAACTCCATGTTCACATCCCGTACAGAATTCACTTACATTACCTTCTGGGGGCAAAACTCACTGAAGCAGCACTGATATAATAGAGAGTCCTTCAAACAGACCAGGGTGCTCAACACAGTGTTGTTGCTAACAACCCATGTTGCTGTATTATTACACAGTGCCTATATCTTTATAGTTTGAACTCGCAACAGTCAGAAAGGCAGCCTCTGGTCAGAAAGAAGAAAAATGGAATGACAGATCCTTTTAAAACGCATGCAGCCATTAAGGATCTCTAATTTTTAAAAATGCTGTAAAAAAATGTAGGAAAGTTTTGAAAGTTTGCAAAAAGGGCATTCATATAGCAGCATCAATGGGACCCGACCTCAGAATGTTAGGCAGAAAGTAGGGACAACAACATTAAGAAACAGAAAGAAAATAAGCTCCCAGTAATAAAGGAAGAGAAATGTCACATCTTTTCCAGAAATTGACTTTCTCATGGGCACTTCATGCATTCGGCACTCTTTAACCCATTTCATTAAGTCTTCCTATGGATAAATGATAATCTCGGTGATTTCATTCACCATACTAGAAAGAAACAACTTCAAAGCTCACAATTGTGTAACAATATTACTAGGAGCAGCCAAAATGACAGAAAAGCATGTTTAGGCTATGTTCAGACTTTTATGGACAAAAACAATTATGAACTTTACTTTTCTCTTTTTTTTTTTGAAAACAGATCATCATGACCCTTCATACAGGAAAATACAATTATCACTGCATGTACTTCTATGTGGCTAGTGTTTGTATTAATGCCACGAACACATTAGAATGAGAGCTGTCTTAGCTATGTCATTTTAATTGCCCAGCAATATAAATATGCACTTTTTGTTGTATTGTTTTCATTCGTTTGTTTTTACTATTGCTTTATTCCCCGTATTTTGTTCTGTTATATTAAATCACAATATACACTTGGCAAATAAAGAAATGAATGTTTTTTTTCTCTTTCAACGAGGGCTGTATATATTTTGGGTTAAAAGGAAAAAAATGTATTGTGTAACATATTTACAAATGATAGCGGAGTTGTAATAGACAAGTATCCATTTTTACTTATTTATTTAAAACATTTATATATCTACCCATTCTATAACAAACTCTGAGGGCTCCCAATCAAAAATTAAAATAACATAAAAATCATTCAGAAGACAGCACTTGACAAAACTGTATTCTCAATTAGTATATATTTTCAGTTTGTATAAAGACACACATCATAGGATGCAGACAAACACAAATTAGTAGCCTCCCTACAAAATATGCAAAATATCATACTGAAAATAGTATTATATATTTTTGTTCCTTGCCACATGTTCTTCACATTCAAAACTAAATATTGGAATCTTTCTTTCACTTTTCATAGCTTTACTAATATGCAAGTCTTAGTAGAAACATAAGAGTTTGAATTAATATCCCTAAATTTCTACCAAATGTATCACAACTTTGAGAACTACAAAGGATTTTGTAATTGAATGGGAAAATGCTATAGAAGTATTTTCCAATTCCCAGTAGAAATGGCGCATTATACCTGTCTGAATATTAGGAATTAGAGTCCTATTGTCTTTGTAGAACATTTAAATTGGAGAAGACAAGTACGTACTTAGAGTCCCAAATATATGCCAGAGAAATGAGGAAACTGAGAAAAACAAGACTGACCAAACTAAAAATGCTTTGACTGACCTAAAACTGACATAAAAAGTGAACATCAGAACTTATATCAGGCATTTTATTTACTTGTGAATATTTGCAGATTACTTTCTTATATATCTATGTATAAGTAGAGTCAATGAGGGAGAACATTTGTAGCAGAGGTTTGAGCTTGGCTGTTTCCTTGCTGATGTTTTGTTACTCAAACTAGGTAACATCATCAGCGCTACTCTTGGGTAATGAAACATCTGCATGAAAGTAGTGTATTAATTCAGTCATCAATTTATGCAATTACTAATAAAAATATAGTAACCAGGATAATAAACAGTGCATCGCATATTTAAGCTACTAATACACAGGAATATTACATTTCAAAATCACTTTCAGGATGTATTAAGCCTATGTAAATTAACCTTAAACAAACTTTCTGTTGGAGAAATGTGCCCTGAGATGCAAGTTTAAAATAGGATTGTAAAAGAAATTGAGTAAGATTAATTTTGAGTAATATAGATAAGTTTCTTGACTTTAAATATTATAGTGTAGAAATATGTGTAGAGCAATGATTCCCAACTCAATCAACTTTTTTAATGCAACATTATCCTAAAAATCTTGGGAAAATCACATTAGCCAGATGGTATCTACATGATTCTTAAAAGTAATATCTCTCTCTCCACTCCCACCCCTTTCTCTCTCTCATGTTATTTTTGTACCTATACCAAAGTCCATCTACAATATCATGCAGACTACCAAAACAACAATCCTAGCACTACAGATTGGGAATACCTCTCTATATGCAATTTTTTTCAGAAGTCTAATTATATATTTTACAGGCATTGTTTTTTTAGAGATGTTATTTAATTGCTTAGTTGGCATTTTCCCACCAACTCAGATGCAAAAACATCCTTTTGTTATTGGAATTTGCATAACATGCTTACTAGGTCATGTATTCATGTAGAAAGTATATCTTCGCATGTATAAATTAAAATTGGCATTCTGTGCTCCAATAAATAAATATTCCAAACATTTTGACAAATGAATATTCTCTCAAGAATATTCTGCCAAGATTATAGCTCTTCTGTTCCTTCCTTGTGTTTATCAAATGTCATACTCTTGACATTGGATGGTAACAGGTCCAGGAGATTTAAGGCAACATAAAAATGATTGAAATGATGAACAAAAGTAGCTATCAATGTCCTACTGCAGAAATTATATTAGGTCCTGTGACTGTATATTTATTAATTTATCTTAATAATTACTTATTGGCCACTTCAATTGGGACAATTTTTAAGTAAGATACATGCTCAATCCATAACAAGGGCTTAAACAATGCATCAACAATACTTAATCATCAATAATCTTTTTGCATCACTAAAAATATATACCATCACAAATTGCAGAAGAGTGATGTCCACTTCAGTTATTCACTTTAATCCCTATAGGCTCCCTGGAAAAACCATGTCTTAATTATCTTCCCAAATCCCCAAAGGGTGGAAGCTGTTGTATCTTGTTCAGATTTTTTTTTAAAAGGCTTTTATATATGTATAAATTATTTCGGTACATAGGGTAACACGAGAAGCTGTCAATTTTCCCATCCTGCAATAGTTTCTTCATTAATTGCACTATCCCACTGTATGGGAAATATAGAAGGCTGTAGAATGTAAGAATGAGCAAGCACTATTCCTACCCCTGTAAATGCATGGAAGGTTATGCTTGATTTGACAAATCATAACATTTGTTGAAAGATAAATGTATTTTATATGAGAGTTTAGATCTATGTAGTTTCTTTCAGACAGGTCCAAAGTAGCAGCTGTAGCTTTTCTCAGAATGAAATAATTATCTCTTCCACTCTTTCCCTTTCTGATCCAAAATATTAAAACACAGAGAAAGTCTGTGTTAAGTCTTTCATGTGTGAATTATTAAGCTAACTATTATGGATGGATGGCAGAATTAGAACAGAAATGAATCTGTTAGGCTGTCATTAGTTTTAACTGTTTAACTCTCTCTTGCTCACTTTCATTTGCTCTCAAAAAAGGAACAAATAAAAAAGAGAAAAGAATACACATATACTTCCTTCTTTTAGCAAGCCCTGTCAGATAAGTATCACCCTCCTTTTGTATAATGAGGGACAGGATTTATCATTGCTATAGGAGCAAGAGTAAACATAGCACAGCTGTGTCTCCCAAATGGCTAGCCGAAAGCTTTACATTATTAACAAAGAAACACCTCATGCTAAATGTAATTACCATTTACAAAATCAAGATGAGCCCACATTGCTCTCGCACACAAAGTGCTCTTTGGAGTCTTGTCGGCAGTACCCCTGCACACAGAACATAATCGTATCTCCATGCTACACAGACAGAGCTTAGGGGAAAATGTTCAATCTTTAATCACTGCACAAAGCTATGCTTTTGTTTATAAGCCATTTGAAATTCTTTAAATAAAGACTACTAGTTCTTCTCCCTCTTTCTTTTTTTCTCCCCAACTTCACCCATTCTATAAACTCCCAGGGCTATCTTTATTGTTATTTCTAAATTTGGAGAAAAGTAACATTTCCTGAGATTCAATTTCACTCATAATTGTTGGAAGGAAACTAAATTGTCCACTGTAAACAGTCTGTGTATTGTGTGAAATGAATCTTTATTATGGCCCAATGGGAATTCTAATAAATTTTCCAGTTCGTTTTTTTTTTAAAAAAAAGAATGTGGGCTTCTTTTTCTTAACATCAATCCGAACATTTTGCAAAATAAGATCTGAAATCTCTCCATACATATACAGATAGTTATAGTTTAACAAACAATTGCAACTATTCCATCATCACCATCGACGCCCTTTTCCTCTGGCAGCGTTTTTTTCTGGAAATTAGAATGTCTTTTCCCTTTGCTTGTGTGCATGCTTAAAGTCAATTACAAAAAACAGTCTGGCAAATGCAATACTTGTCCAGGACCTCCCCCTGCCATGTATTCTACTGCTACAAATGAGAACAAACTTTCATCAAGCTAGAATTAATGGTGCAGTCTCTGATCCCTTTTAATTTCATGAATATTATATTTAAATAAAAATTCAAGAATCAATTCCAAGTAATACTAATATTAAAAATAATATCATTCTTTTTAAACTATGTTTAAAAGTTTAATACAAAATGCTTGCATAAGCTCCTTTTTCTCATTGATATTCTGTAATCAAAGAACCTTGCAATATTGATAGAAAAGCAAAACTATAGCTTAGATTCTTCTTATTTAAAACCTGAGCAAAGAGAAGGAAGCTCATATTAAATTGTCTTTTTTCTGCTTCCTTTGTTAGGAAACCAATGGATCAAGTAATTAGATCCATTGGTT
>JANHFO010003638.1:901013-911170 GCA_032468095.1 Pareas carinatus | reverse complement strand
ATGTTGTATGAACAATATAGGCAAATATAGGCAAAATAGAGAAATTATACAAAGATTTAACCTGGAAATTCTAGCTGCCTACTGTTAGTCGATTCATCTACCTAAAGTGATTGTTTTAGAATAAGAAAGGTCAGGAGAAAGCTAGTAAATCATTACTCTTCCTTTCAATTTTTCTGTCTTTCAAACAACAGGCCTTCTCCTATGCTGCCTCTAACTGAATTAACCAGTATTGACCATTTCCCCCCTTTCTATATAAAGTAACTTTAATTTTAATTTACCAGATATGGCTCAACAGAAGAACTTGAATAATTTGTTTACATAAACCTGTTCAGCTAAATAGCCATTTTGGGACAGCAACAAATTAATGATGGAACATACTGCTGGTTCTATTCTAGTGTATCTAGTCATCCATTGCTTATATATAAATTATATAAGAAAGTGTGGTGTTTCCTCCTTATAAATTATAGCAAACTACATTATATTTATTTGAAAACAATTAATTTGGAACTCCCAAACTTAGTATAGTGGTTATGTGTTATGCTGTAGTCAGAAAGACCCAGGACCAAGTTCCTGGTAATTCATGAATTGTCTCTGGTTTACTTACTGAAAGATTATTACTGCAGAGATAAAATTGGGGGACTACATGCTATGTATGCCACCTTGTAGGACAAAACCTAAAAAATAAATTAAGAATACCACCAGCAATTTCTTAGGAATAAGCTCCAATGGATCCAATTAGACTTCCAATTGAAATTAATAAGCATGTATAGTATACTACTGTAATATTGAAAATGTCAGAGTTTATTTTTAAATCTTATTTGGAATATATTTCTATGATGCAAGTTTAGTCTGAAGTTCAGTCCTCAATGTATTGGGCAACTGATTTTAATTATTCTTTTGCCTAGAGACCAGTTTCATTTTACATTAAAAACTTCACCTGCTATCTTACTGCGATATATATTAGATGCATTTTTACAGCAAAACAGCATGCTTATTTAGAACATTTATATCATATCTTATAACATGCAACACTAAGGGCAGAAAATCCCTTTGTCTGACTTGCAACAAATATACCAATATTTTCAGAATTCTCATTAAATCCTTATTATACTATTATTTATTTTTGCATTATAGGTTACCAACACACTGCAAAAGGCAATGCTTCACAAATAGCAAAACTATTGTGATTATAAAGCAAGCACCCAAATGCTATTATTAACAGATAAACCTTGGGTAACCCTGAATGAAGACATTAAGTAGCAAAAGCGTAACTCCAAAATCCCATTTTAAATAAGTCACTCAGACAGCTGTGCCTTTATAAAACACATTAAGCACCACTCAGAGCTCATATGGCTCAGGGATATATACAAATTATACAATTTCTGCCATCTGATCAAATGAGAGGGACATATTGACCCTAGAAATGAGTTAAATAAGAGTTGTAATTCAGCACCCAACAAAGGACACTGTCGTAATGCATCCTGACATCCGATCAAGCAATCTGACCATTTGACCTCAAGCTCTCAAGAATGGCAAAGCATGGTTTGTCTTACAACTTCCTTCAGAAGAAACATTGCAAAGAAGATCAAACTCAGGATGAAACCCATGCTGATTTGTATATATGAGCGATTGGAATACAAATATGTACATTCATTTATTATAAGCAGAATTAATTCTATTTCAAAATTGCTCCAAATGTGCTACCTGTTGGTGATGCCTTTATCTATGATAATGAAATTGTGTATTCTATTTCTCTGATACCTTGAAACCATTCTGCACTGCACTGGCAGTTGCTTCAAAGTGATAGACAAGATCCTTTCTGATCAAGGTAAAGCTGGGCTACCAGTTTTGAGTGACTTATTTTAAGTACAGACTGCTCTCCCTCCAAAGTTGTCAGTCTGTTAGTATTTTCTATTCATGTGATTTTCTTGCCAAAGTACAGAAGAGGTTTACCATTGTTTTCTCTCACACAGTACAAATGGATGCATTTGCCATACTCACTACAATGGACATCTGCCTCCAACATCTTCCTATAACAGAGGTCTCCAACCTTGGTCCCTTTAAGGCTTGTAAACTTCGACTCCCAGAATTCCTCAGCCAGCATAGCTGGAGTTGAAGTTCGCATGCCTTAAAGGGACCAAGGTTGGAGACCTCTGTCCTATATCACTGTTACCAAAATGGGTGTCTGCTTCAACAGAAGGGTGCCTGCTTGCTTTAGCTGGGGCAGCAGGAATGACCTTCAAGCCTTGGGTGACTCTGATGGGAATGTTCACTCTGGAAATGCACTTCCAACATTCTTCACTCATCCTTCCCAGGGAAAGAGAGAACCTGCACCACCACCATCTCCACGATGGGGCAAGAAGAGACTTTAATGCTGAGAAAGGTGAAAGAAAGGGAAGAAAAGGATGACTGACAGCAAGGTGGATGGAGTCAGTTACAATGACAATGAATCCTACCCTGGGAGACCTGATGGATGAAGTTGGACACAGATCATCATGGAGAAAAATCTATTTGTGTGTGGTCTCTAAGAATTGACGATGACTTAATGACATGTAGTCATTAAGTCATCTTTCTAAATCTATTTAGGATTGATCTTGGAACCTCAGATTATAAGCCTATTTTTCCAAAAAAGGAACTATGATTTTGTTCTATCTTTCAAGTGCAAAAAGGAATTGTGGCTGATATCCAGTTTTTGTTTTTAAAACTGTCCTTTCTGATTGGGACATATAAGTTATATATGTGTTCACACTCAATCTATATTGATAACATCAATGCTTTTATTTTTATCAGTTGTTCCACAACTGGGCTAAAATAAATAGAACATCAGGATTAAGTGAAATTCATGGTTTGGGATGTAGATTCAAGTCTTTCTATTTTTAAAAAAGTGTTAAACTTATTGATTAAAAAAAGCTTTGGTAAAGCACAAAATATGTTGTCCTTTATTTGTGTTTACACTGTCTTGAAAAACAAAAATGTAGAATTTTTAGTCCAATATAAATTGCTTGACTATAGCTATTAGAAAATATCTATTTAAATTGACCTCTGATAAATATGAGTTTCAAAGTTAGTATTTCCTTGATATTTTTGTAGAAAAAACCTGTAGCCTTGTTTATAATAGTGGATTCTATCATAAGAAGAGTATTACAATAGCAATTTGCTTCAATTTCCTAGTGCAGGAAAATATTTGTTCACTATGACAATTTTCCCTGTATGTGCGTACTCTGCATGATAAGCTAAACAGACAGATCAAACATGCAGTCTGTGAATCAGAGAATTATTCTACTCCCCATGGAGGTCTAACCATGACACTAAATAAAGTTATCCAGGATAGGATGTTTATACTGATTGGTTTTCTGGACCTCTGCTTTGCAAGCGTGTACAAATTCCTCATCTCATTTGTTTAGTATTTTGCCCAACTCTCTATTTATACTTTTGGTGAATGCATTTTTTGAGACTGTTTTGTTTGACTCTTGATCTGTAGCTAAACTACATTCTCACTCACTGCTCTGATTACTGGTGATTGTAAGGCTTAGCTAGCTTTATTCACCTACTTCTAATGGATACTCAGCACATGGCATATTTCTAAGGCTAAGCAGATTTGATACCAACAGTTTAAACCAGCTGCACAAGATTTTAGTCATTCAGAGAACAAGTCAACTGAATATTGGCTCCAGCTTTCAGCATTAAAACAAATCTAATGTGCAGTATAAGCTTAATCCTTCCCAATTTAATGTTTTCTTGCTGGCTGGGAATACTGAGAGTTATACCCAAACATAACTGGTATATACCCAATTAGGGAAGTCTAGTATAATTGATAGCTAAATCTTGCTTACCAAGTTTTAAAACTAGTATTATGTTAGAATTTTGTTTCTTTCCTTTCACATTGTTTCTTGCTTAGAGAGAGACTATTGCTATTATAGTGCATCAAATCATTTTCCCAGCTGTAGCACTGTACCACATTGACAAATTCTAACAAATACAGAATGAAGGAACACCGATAACAAATCTACACTATTTAGATCCTAACATCACCACTCCAATTTGAGATGGATAGACAGACAGACAGACAGACAGAACGAACATATGAAAGAAAATTGATGAGGGTGAAGAATGAAAACCTGCCTCTTTTATTAGACACAATAGATTCTTCACTCATCTCTGGGGTCAAATGGCCATCACTGTTTGATCACATGTCAAGTTTCATTAATACCTAGGCTCCTGTTGGGGATTGCATTGCATTTTGCATTCGACTCATTCCAAAGGTCAAAAGCCTTTCTGATTTGACTGAACATGAGAAATTATTCTCATGCAGCACACTGTGACTTAAGAGTTTTCAATTTTATTATACTATATACTGACTACTTTTGACAATGAAACTAAAAAATGTACAAGTCACCTACTTTAAAATGATTCCAGTGGGAATGAAACTTTTGCTATCTTTCAACCTTGCCTTAAATAAATCAATTTAAGTGTAAACTGTACTTTCAAGGAAGTATTCTTACAATATTATATTTTCTCTCTCTAAGATATTTCCTTACCTAAACCGAGAAAAAGAATGACCACAGGTGAGCAAAAAGACAGAATGGAACAATTTCCAACTTCCTGCTTGAAGGAAGCTAGCAGAGAGCATCAGAAATCACTTCTCTTCCTCCTCAGCTGACTCCTAAAACTCTCTGCCACTTTGGTGAAGGGAGGGGAGCAAAGTGAGCTGTGGTCTGCAAGGAAAACTGCACCCCTGTTCCCCATCCTGGTGTGTCCCGAAGAATCCCAAATAACAGAAATTAACACCAGGCAAACAATCAAACAGAAAATAACACTCTAATCAAGGAACTAACAAGGATAAAACCACACCAACATCAAAACTGTCAGGTGAAGCTACCACACATATAAACGGAGGAAACCCCACACTGATGATTTAGCCTATTGAGGTAATGATGAAATTTCTAGCCTGATGAAATTTCTTTCTTTTTTCCTGCTCCCAATGTGTAAAAACCACAAAACCCTAGCAAGCAGGACTTTATTTTTATTAATTTCATTATTACTTTTTCTCCCATATTCCTAAAAGGGATTTTTCTTTCCAAGTTCATCCAACAGAAAGAAGTTTAACAGAAGCATCATCATTGAAGGAACAAAATTATACAGTATATTTGGATATATGATGGGGTAACTTGACCTGGTAATGATATTTGTGAAAAATATCTTAGAATAGTAGTTGATTCAAACAAAATACTTTAAGATAGGTTCAGAGAAATTGAAAACAAAGAAGGGGAAAAGAATAATCAAGGGATTAGAAGTAGCTGGATATGTTGGGGAAGCACATGATAACACTCTTCAAATACCTCAAAATATCACATAAAAGGTTAAGATCTGTTTTTATAATTCCAGATTGCAGAACTCATATCATCAAACTAAACAATGTGGAAACAGATTTCAATCAAATGTTAGAAAAAAGAAGTCCTGTCAGTAAGAGTTGGAAGATACATGAAATAGAAAATGTGCTTTATTTCAAAGGCCAATCACACAAACTTCTGTTCTGTTGAATGCTTCTGGGCAGGTTATTTTTTGAGCCAAATGAAACCCAGCCTACTTTGGTTGTTTTGGGTTTCATCTGAACAAAACCTGGAGGTACCTATGGTGCAATTGATGCAATGCAGTGGCACATCACTACTTCCTTACCTGTGCATTAACTTGCCTAACTTGTCTTTGTCCTATTTCCTCTTAGGTTATCAATACTTTGCCACCACTGATGACCTTGCCATTTTCATGCACCCTCCATTCTGCAGTATCTCAGCCCGGAACATTAATGTTTTAGATCCATGCCCAGATAAAATACATCCATTTTGAACTGGACAGGTTGGTTATTCTGTTCATGGAATAGTTTGTGCACCTAAGAGCCGATTGATAATCACCAAGGAAGGTGATGGTGAATTTCTGCACTGAATCAATGCTAAATTGACTGCTACCAATTAAATTATTGTATGCTTATTTTTCATGATTTTGATTCAAATTTCACATGAAAAATTTTCTGAAAGGTCTGTCTGATCTGTGAGCAGCAGAAATTTACATGTACATGTTCATACCTAGGAGAAATGTCATTGTTATTGCTTATAATGGCATTTTATTTTGGGTACCACCAATATGATCCTTTTAACTATGTATAAATCAGACCTGGTTACATCAGATCCTATAAGAATTTCTACTGCTGCAACCAAAAGAGATGGGTTAGTCATTTGAGCACAACAGCTGTGTCCTGTAAAAAAAGAATATGCTTATGTTGAGTTTTCTAGGCATGATTTAGCAATATACTTTGGGAGGGAAATTAGACTTATATACCGCTTAACAGTGCTTTACAGTACTCTCTAAGTGGTTTACACAGTCAGCATATTGCCCCCCACAAAGTTTAAACCTGACACTAATTCACTATTTAAACCATTTTTTTAAAAAAAAAACCTTTAAACCAACTACATTTTAATGGAATAATTAATTGCATTAATTACATAGGCCCTCCAAAGCTCAACACAGGGTTGGCTTTTGGATAAGGTTGAGTAGGCCAAACTTAGGGGGGCATTAATGCTGCTCCCCCTTCTGAATCATTCTAAAAATACAAATTGTCACATTGGCAGGAGGGGGCACTGACAGTCAATCTAGAGATACCGTATTACCCTGAGCTGGCACCCTAATCGCATTCTAATTTACAAGTTACTCAGACAGCAGAAACTTGCTTTAATTGCAGAATAATGTGTTTTCTAAATCTGAAACTGTTTAGTAATTATAGCTGGCAAAAACAAGTCATCAAACAAGGCTATTATTTGAAACTGGTGTATTTCTACAAGTGTAGTTAAGATTAATATCAACTGGCCCAGATATTCTAAGACAAATTCTAGTTACCTAAAATCAGCCCAAATTTTAAAATTTTCTGAACAAGGAAACCAGAACAGGAGATGTTTAAATGTGTGTGTTCGTGTACATTCTTTCTACTTTTCTTAAAATAAGAAATGTTTTAAAAAGTGAACAAGTTGATATTATTAGATTCAACTATTAATGTAAAATTTATGTACATTACGCTATTCATACAGCTTGAGTTCTTCCATATAAAGAACATCATATTTTAATAGCACAAACATTACAAACAGAATAAAACATTTTGTCTATCCCCCTAGGCATTTAGAGACTGAGAATAAGAAATTAATGGGGGGGAAATCAAATATCTTTACTGTGCAAAACAATCATATTACAGTTTTGTAACTATGTTAACTTCATCAAACTTTTATTCATATTATCCATATTTTATTTCATTATTTTCTTTGCCAGTTATTTTTTCTTTCCAATTTCTGTTACCATTATCTTAAAATATTTTTTATGCTGACAAATTATATTACAGTATCATTTTATTAATCTTATTTTTGACAGAGCATTTTTTGCATTTCCAATTCTTTGTATTTGTTACAGAACATCAAGCAACAATAAGATGTGTTTGTATAGCAAGAAAGAGGAATGAGAATCCAATTATAAATAGTAACAAATTGCTAACTTTTAAGTTTATGAGCTGTAAGTTGTCCCCTCCCCACTTGCCAATTTCTGGAAAACCTCCACAGTTTTCAACAAAGCATACTTCTCCTTGAGATATGATTTTTCAATGTTCAAGCTATTATATTATGGTGAACCCCTCTCAAACTTGTCCAACATATACAATAACAATAAATCGGTTTGGAAAAGTTATTTCTAAATAAATTAGCAGACCGTTGGATCCCGAAGAAATGCTATGAAAAGCTACTTACTGACAAAATGAGCTGATTCTCAATCGTTAAGAAAGCAGAACATGTCCACTTGTAATATGAATGCAAACTGCCATACAGCACTTCAGATTCTACTTCAAAATGCTGCTTTGGAGTACCAGAGAAGCACCTGTCTACAAATGGTAAAACAGCTGTCTTTTCCCCAAATCATATGGCTGCCCTCTAGAACTTTTATATAATTCCAAATAGAGTCTCAGATTCTTTCTTTAAAAAAATAGCAGACAGGTTCTATCTCTGCAGTATCAACAAAAACCAAAGCACCTGGCCTAGCTCAAGCAGATTCATTATTTGTATATCCTTATTAACATAATCAGTTTAGACCAAATATGAAGTGAGTAGCCTGATTTTTTAATGTGGTACAGTTATGACTAACCTTAAATCATGACAGGCATGATTTAAGGTTCTTAAAAAGACTTAGGGTCCTTAAAAAGAAGGAATAAACATGCAAGTGCAGCTCTTTGGAATTCTTTGTAGTTTAGATCAGCCTGCACCCTGGTGCTATTATTCAGGAAAACTTTTAATTTCAACTCACTATACTTATTTTGCTTCAGTCTTGATTTAATTTTAAAATGACTCAAGGATTTTCATGTATCTTTGAAAATACATGTCAACCGACTCAAAACTTAGTCTGTTACATGTTAAATAACTTAAAATGAATGCTAAAAAAGTCGGTTAGGTAAAGGAAGAAAATTCACTTTGTCATCCTCAACACATGTGGCAAGCATGTTCAAAGCATTTCTTTTTAGGTTTCAGAGAGGGAAGCAGACATAGCAGGTCATACATTACTAGCAGCTCCTTTAATTTACCTTACATTAAGACATATATTACTAAATAAAGAATGAATTATCAGACAAATTGTCGCAGCATGAATCTCAGAGACAGAATGACTAACCAAATTATGATATACTTCCGTGCTGGTGAAATTAGCATCTTAATCCAGAGTTAAAGGAGACAGAAAATAGTTTGACTATGTTTCTTGACTGTAAGGCGAAAAGCAATCAGTCAGGAATAGACTACATTATTATATTAGAATTATTCCTAATTGCAGTAGTTTTAGAAGCAACAAATTATATTGGCTGTTAAGGATTTTTAATATGCTTATAACTATCCCTTTCCTTTCATCTTTGACCAAGTAAATTTATTTTCTGTACAGCAAACCATCTTATAAAATGTATAATTCTACAAACTGCAATTTATTAACCATTAAAATATGCCTTCTTCACTTCCTTGAACAGAAATTTTCATTGCAGAAAGCATCTAGCTAACCATTGCCTTAACATCTTACTTTCCCCTCCTTTTGCACAGAGTATTTGTGAAGGCGGCTATTTAATTGTATTATTAGGTAAGATGCCTGTGTATACCAATGGATACTACTAGAATATCACTATAACTAGATGAATGTTTATTAACTGTGTAATAACCATCTTTTAAAAAGACTATTCTATTATCCGTAAGATTATA
The DNA here is from genome assembly GCA_032468095.1 of Pareas carinatus. Lineage (NCBI taxonomy): Eukaryota > Metazoa > Chordata > Lepidosauria > Squamata > Pareidae > Pareas > Pareas carinatus. The sequence goes on along the minus strand of JANHFO010003638.1, from coordinate 901,913 downwards.
GAATTGGACCAAAGAAAATAGAGAATTGTAGTCATGTCTAAAGAAAAATAGAGTTCACAGAAATTCCCTTTTCATATTCTGTCATTATTTGCGCTTTTTCTCTTGGAAAATCTCTGAGGCTCCATCTTTGTTATCTTTCCACAAGAGATTTAAAGTATCCTTTTCTCTTTCCAAAGGCTGATAAAGCAAATAGGTTTTTATCCACGCTGCTGTCGGAGCGTCTTCTTGATTTTATTTTGGTTATAAATTCCTTACATTTCATTATGTTGTAGTTTTGCTAGATGGATATTTAAGATTTCCAATATAAATCATTTTAGTAATGTATGAAGAAAAGTTGGATTTAAAAACACAGACTACCAAATAAAATAATATATAAATAAGTAAAATCATCATGGCTGAAAACATAAATGTTCAACAAATTCTGCAAGCCTGTTTCACGGTAAAGAGAATGGAGTTCAGCATTTACATTATTTGTCAGTGTGTATAGACTTATCAGAATAGGTGGTGTGAATTTAAAGGAAAGGACAGGTTGTCCATTTGGAGAATATATGTCAATTGCTGAAAGAAACTTTTTTTTTAAAAAAAATTAAACTCGTATATATTTATCTTCTCAAAAGCAAGTAAAATTTCAGAAATTTTCTTATGTGGGTGTGTTTGTCTTGATTAGAACTTTAACAAATTAGAATCTCAGCTGTGCATGCTTTGCATCATATCCAGCTACTCCAACCTCACTGTGAAAGATAAACAAAAATGTGTTTGAATACAGAGAGATTCTGCAAAAGTATTTGCAAAAAGGGAGGAAAAACCATACAGTTAATAGAATTTACTTTGGGTATATCGCCACGGTATTAATTAAGGCACTAGACCAGGGTTTCCTAAACTGGACAACTTTAAGGCGGG